>CM019148.1:296145780-296446758 GCA_009733165.1 Naja naja
CAGACCGGTTCCACATGTTCCTGGAAGGGAACGATCTCGCCGGCATCCCGAGAGACGGAAGAGGGCGGTCTTTCTCACACACTGCGGTCCGGCAGTCTTCAAAATGGCGAAGGCGTTGGCGGGAGCAGCAGAATTGAAGGTAATAGAATGGCCCGAATTAGAAAGACTTTTAAGAGCCCATTACGCCCCACAAGTATCGTGCCTCATTAAGAGACACGAATTTTACCGTCGGGATCAAGGGGATAGCGAGAGTGTTAATGACTTCGTGGCAAGCTTAAGGGACATTGGGGGTGCTTGTGACTTTACCAACGTAGAAGAGGCCATGCGTGATCGGTTTGTTTTGGGCCTTAAAGATAAGATCTTACAAAGCAAACTGTTAATGAAACCAAAATCACGCTTAAAGAGGCTATTGAAGAGGCTGTTTCAGCAGAAGCCACCAAGTCCTCAGCTGCGGCCATGAAAAGATTAACAAGGCCTCGAGCCAGGCCTCAAGCCATTCTGATGGGGAAAAATCCTCAACAACTCATTGCAAACAAATAGACTCTGATTCGGATAGCAGTGAGGAAGAAGAGGGGATTTTAAGCTCAGAATGGAGAAGAAAAGAAAAGACTCTGAGAAAAACAGGCAAGGATTCGTTTGCAGAGGCTGTGGGGGGGCCACCCCGCACTGAATGCAAGTTCTTTGACTCCATTTGCCTACGTTGTGAGAAACGGGGCCATATAGCCAGAGTCTGCAAATCATCCAGAACTCCACCATTCAGGAAGAAATTTCCTGAGGAAGATTTTAAGCCCAACAATTTAATTGGAAAAATGGGGCGAAATCAAAAGCAAATGGCAAGAGTGAAACTCACCAAACAATATCCATTGGTCAGTCTTCACATTTAAATAGCAGAAAAGTACATGTGAAGGTGTTTATTGAAGGGAGACCGTGCCACATGGAAGTGGACTCAGGCTCTTATTTATCTATGGTGTCATGGGACACTATACACAGACTCTTTCCAAGAATTCAGAAAAACATTTCCAGAAGCAAGCACTGACCCTCAAAGACTACCAAGGGAACAAGATTCCAGTAGTTGGAGCGAGGGAATTCAACGTGCAGTTTAAAGGCCACACCAAACGTTTGCCACTGACCATCGTGGACAAGGATCGCCCAAGTTTGCTGGGACTTGAGTGGTTCAAGCCACTTGGCATCGAGGTGACTGGCATCCATCACGTGAGCAGTTCTGACTGGGAAGAGTCCTTGAAGTCTGAGTTTCCAGAGGTCTTCAGCGAAGGACTGGGCAAGTATATGGGGACCCCTATTGCTTTCAGTTTAGACCCCAAGGTGCCCCCAATTCGTTTAAAGCCCAGGAGGGTTCCATTTGCTTTAAAGGAAAAATTGATGCACAATTAGATAAGCTCATCGCCCAAGGGGTTTTGGAACCTACTGACCACTCCAGATGGGAAACACCCATAGTCACACCAGTCAAGGCTGATGGGTCAGTGAGAATCTGTGGTGACTACAAGGGGACACTTAACCATGCGCTGCAGCAGAGCGCATACCCTGTACCTGTTGTGCATCATCTGCTCCATTCCCTTGGCAGGGGTACAGTATTTGCTAAACTGGACTTAGCTCAGGCATATCAACAATTAACAGTTGATGATGCCACTGCAGAGGCACAAACAATTGTGACTCATAGAGGTGCCTTCAAATGTAAAAGACTACAATTTGGAGTAAGCGTGGCACCTGGCATTTTCAAAGTCTTATGGAAAGAATGTTGCAAGGACTGCCTGGGGTAGTGCCTTATTTTGATGATGTGTTAATCTCTGCTGAAAATGACACTCAGCTTCAAGAGAGACTCAGAGAAGTCCTTACCAGATTCAGAAAAGCAGGTTTGAAAGTCAAGGAAGACAAATGCACTCTCAAAACAGACAGAGTTGAATTCCTGGGGTACATGATTGATAAACAGGGCATCCACCCCACTGATGCCAAGGTTAAAGCGATCAAGGAAGCCCCTAAACCTCGTTGCAAGTCAGATCTGCAAGCCTTCCTTGGCCTTATTAACTTTTATCACATGTTTCTACCTCACAAAGCATCTATTGCTGAACCCTTACATCGTTTACTTGATAAGAAGGCTGCTTGGATCTGGGGCGGAAGGAACAGTCAGCATTTAACAGTATTAAGAGACTAATCACGTCTGATGCTGTGTTGATTCAATTCTCTGAGAATTTACCTGTTGTTCTGACTTGTGATGCATCCCCTTTTGGAGTGGGAGGGGTTTTGAGCCATAGGCTTCCCAATGGCCGGGAAGCCCCAATTGCATTCTACTCTCGCACGCTGTCCAAAGCAGAGAGGAACTACAGCCAATTGGACAAGGAGGCTTTAGCAGTTGTAGCAGCTGTTAAGAAATTTCATGAATATCTGTATGGCAGGTCATTCACCATTGTTACAGATCACAAACCTTTGCTTGGCATCGTGGCAGGAGACAAACCTACACCTATTATCCTGTCACCAAGAATGCTGAGGTGGACTGAATTTCTTGCAGCCTACTCCTACAAACTGATTCACAGGCCTGGCAAGGACATTGGACATGCTGATGCACTGAGTCGTTGCCCACTACCTTGCCACAAGGAAGACTGTGAACTTGAGACTCACACCTTTTTCCTGGAGACCGTTGCTAAGCTTCCAGTCCATGCTGCTGAGATTGCCAGAGAATCTGCCAAAGATGCTGTGTTGGCACCTGTTATGGGCTGGATTAAGAAAGGTTGGCCTCTTCAAGATCTACCTCACTTTGCTCAACCTTTCAAATCCAGGCAAACTGAATTATCTGTATTAAGAGGATGTATTTTGTGGGGTAACAGGGTGGTTATTCCTGCAAAACTGCAAAGGGAGGTTTTGGAAATGTTACATGAGGGTCATCCTGGGATTGTAAGGATGAAAGGTTTGGCCAGGAGTTATGTATGGTGGCCAGGTATTGACAAAATGGTTGAAAACTGGGTTGCATCTTGTCCCAATTGCCAGGTAGTCAGGCCTGCCCCACCTCACGCCCCCACACAGGAATGGGAATGTCCTAGGGGCCCATGGTCTAGAATCCACATTGATTTTGCAGGTCCTACAAGAGGGCACACGTTTCTAGTAATTGTTGATGCATACTCCAAATGGCTAGAGGTTATTCTCATGACTTCTACTACTACTGAGGCTGTTATCAAGCAGCTCAAAAGCTCTTTGTAACCCATGGGTTACCAGATGTCCTTGTCTCTGACAATGGCCCTCAATTCACGTCTAACATTTTGAATCCTTTCTAGCTCAACAGGGCATCAGACATGCCCTTACAGCCCCTGGGCACCCTTCGGCCAACGGCCGGGCTGAACGTATGGTACGCTTTACCAAAGAAAAGCTTCAGCAGCTGGGTCCTGGGGACATCTCTGAGAAGCTTGAAAAGCTTCTTAGTGTTCAGCACATCACTCTAGCCCATCAACTAACTTGTCCCCAGCAGAGTTGTTAATGGGCAGGAAACTTAGGTCTTCCCTTGACCGACTTCATCCCACTTATGCACCCAATACACCACTGGATTCCACTTCCAAAGTTCGTTCTTTCAGTGTGGGAGATTCTGTCTATGCTAGGAACCTTACAGGTGAACCTTTGTGGATTCCTGCTGAAATAACTCACATCACTGGCCCTCTTTCTTACAGGGTTCAAACAGAGGATGGCCTCCTCTGGAGCAGGCACATTGACCAACTTAGATCCCGGTTCACTCAGGAACATCGCCCCTGTCTCTCTCTAGGTCCCTCACCTGATGTCTCTTCTAGGGGGGAAGGGGAGGAACAGGAGGAATATCAGCAAACAGGAATCAACCCCTTGTGTAACGAGCCATTGCGGCAGGAACCATCCCGAACCCTGTCACAATGCCAAGATCCATCCTTAGAAGTAGAGTCATTACGACAGGAACCATCCCGAACCCTGTCACAATGCCTAGATCCATCCTTAGAAGTGGAAGATTGTACATCACTACCAGATTTGGGTGTTGACATTGGAATGGAGATGGGTTGGGAGGAGAGACCAGATTCTAACAGTCTAACAGGGTCTTCTTTCACAGGAAGTCCTAACAGGGAAATGTCAGCAGACACATTTCCCCTCTCACTGGGTGAGAACAATAAAGATTCTGAACCACGAAGGTCTCAACGTACACGTAAGAGCCCCACCTATTTAAGGGAATACATTAGATAGGTTGGGGTTTGGTATGGACTGAACCTAGTGGGGAGGGGTGTTATGTATGTAGGTTTAAATGTTATTGGTTTATTTGAATTGGTCTTGTAAAATGTCAAATGGTATTGGTTTAAATAGTGCGGGAAGAAACCCTGCACTCCCATTGGCTAGCAGCTACGGCTGCCGGCTATAAGAAGCAGCCGTAGCCTTACCCGGACGGGTCCATTCGAGCTGTTGTCATTAATAAAGTCTTTTGCTGGAACTCCTCGCGTCTGACTCTTCATGCAAACTTAACACACAGGGCATCCTGGTCCAGATATGGGTGCAACTGGCGAACCAGCCGGACCTGGGCAAAGGCCCCCCTGGCCACGGCTCCCACCTGCTCCTCCAACTTGAGCCGTGAATCCAGGAGGACCCCCAGGTTCCATGCCCTGTCCATGGGAGGCAACACCTCCTCCCCCATGACCAAAGATGGAACCTCCGAACTGGACCAGGATGTTAGTATGCACAACCACTCTGTCTTGGCTGGGTTGAGTTGAAGCATGTTCCTGTCCATCCAGATCTGGACCGCTTCCAAACAACGGGACATCACGGAGAGAGCATCACTGATGTGGTCCGGGGTGGAGATGTATAACTGCGTATCATCAGCATACTGATGATAGCTCACCCCAAAACCACAGATGATCTCACCCAGTGGTTTCATATAAATGTTGAACAAGAGAGGCAAGAGGACAGACCCCCTCTCACACAAGTGAGAGACCTCGGAGTCGACCTCTGCCCCCCTGCCAACACTGTTTGCAAACACCCCGAGAGGTAGGAGGAGAACCACTGTAAGACAGTGCCTCCCACTCCCAGCCCCCCGAGACGCCGCAACAGGATACCATGGTCGATGGTATCGAAAGCCACTGAGAGGTCTAACAGGACCAGGACAGAGGAAAAACCCCTGTCCCAAGCCCTAGAGAGATCATCAATCAGTGCGACCAATGCTGTCTCCGTGCTGTACCCAGGTCGGAAGCCCGATTGGTACGGATCCAGGTAGTCCGCTTCCTCCAGGAAAAGTGGCAATTGCTGGGCCACCACACTCTCGACAACCTTCGATAAAAAGCGAAGGTTGGAGACCGGACGAAAGTTGTTCAACACGGCTGGGTCCAGGGCAGGCTTCTTCAGAAGGGGCCTCACCACCGCCTCTTTCAAGGTGGCAGGGAACAGCCCCTCCCTTAACGAAGCATTGGCCACTGCCCGGAGCCAGCCGCACGTGACCTCCCTGGAGGCATAAACCAACCAGGAAGGGCACGGGTCCAATAAACATTTGGTGGAACTCAGCCGCCACATGATCCTGTCCACTTCATCCTCAGAAACAGGATCGAATTCAGTCCAGATCACATTAGCCAGACCGCTCGCCTCTCCTTCCTCAGACCACTGCAAGTCCGAGCGCAACCCTTCTGGATCCGAGCAATTTTATCCTGCAGATACAGACCAAATTCCTCAGCTCTGCCCCGCAGAGGGTCCACCACCTTCCCCAACTGTAAGCGGGAATGGGCAACCCCAAACAGGGCGGCTGGACGGTTATTTTGCCATTATTAGTTAGTTACCATTATTAGTTGCCATTATTATTTTAAAATAATAATAATGGCCAACTACTCAAAAAGGAGCAAGAATGGAGAGGACAAAGCAACTTGCAGAGAGAGAAACTACACTAGATTGCTGCAGAAATTATTTCAGCAAATTAGTAATAAATTAGTTGATACTAAATTGCCAGCTTTGGAAATGGGAATAGATGAAAGACTTGTAAAGATCAAAGAAGTTAAGATGAAAACCTCTATAAAACAAGTGTCGGGAGAGGTAAAACAAATTAATAACAAAGTGGAAATTTTAGAGAGTAAGACAGAAGTCATAGACAGAGAGTTGTAAAGAAAAACAGAGTATTCAACTCTACTGAAATTGAAAAGAAAAGAATTTTGCTTGAAACTTAGAGCAATTCCTGAAGTTTCTGATGAAGATATTAGAGAAAAGATTGTTAGAGTCTTGGCAAAATTTTTGGATTGGAAAGAGAAGAACACAGAGGGAGAAACAGAAGTTTGTAGAATTATTTCAAGAGTTGCAATAAGAAGAAATATTCCAAGGGCTGTTTTTGGTACACTTTTCAGGAAGAAGACAAGGAATCAAGTATTGCAGCAACATTTTAATACAAGATTAAAGACTGATTACAGAGATATCATTGTTTTTAAAGAAATTCCTATCAGAATCCTACATAAAAGAGTAATTTTTCTGAATGAAAGCTTAAAGAAGAAAAAGATCCCATAATGATGGGACAAACTTATGAATTTGTGATTTTTATGTTTAAGCCGCAGAAGTTCTGATTTATAAAACATTCAAGGAAGAATTGGAAGAAATACAAATGGGGGTGTCTACACAAAAAAATCCAATACAGATAGTCTTCGACTTAGAACAGTTCATTCAGTAACTGTCTGAAGTTACAACGGCACTAAAAAAGTGACTTATGACCATTTTTTCACACTTATGACCATTACAGCATCCCCATGGTCATATCAAAATTAAGATGCTTGGCAACTGACTCATATTTATGACAGTTACAATGTCCTGGGATTCAAGGTGCTAATGACAACTTTTAAAGCCCTTCATGGCTTAGGAGCGGGATACCTGCGAGACCGCCTTCTGCGACCTTATGCCTCCCAGCGCCCAGTTAGATCTCACAGGGAGGGCTTGCTCCAGATACCATCGGCCAGGCAATGTCGGCTGGTGGGTCCACGGGCTAGGGCCTTCTCTGTAGTGGCGCCATCCCTCTGGAATATGCTCCCCGCGATTAGAACCATCCCAAATCTACTTGCCTTCCGCAAAGCTGTTAAGACCTGGCTTTGTCAGAGGGCATGGTATTGAGATCTTGAGATTTTGCTTTTCCCCGTGTATGTTTTGGATTGGTATGAATGAGCTTCTTGTTTTTATATTGTACAGAAATTGTTTTTATCCATTGTTTTAGCCGCCTCAAGTTCCCCTTTGGGGGAAGTGAGGCGGGATATAAATCTAATAAATAAATAAATAAATAAATAAATAAATAAATAAATAAATAAATAAATGTGATCACCTTTTGCAATCTTCTGAGAAACAAGTCAATGGGGAAACCAAAGTCACTTGACAACCGTGTTACTAATTTAACAATGATTCACTGCATGGCAGTGATTCACTTAACAAATGCAGCAAGAAAGGTCATAAAATGTGGCAAAATTCAATTAAAACCAACAGAAATGTTGGGTTCAATTGTGTGTCAGCTTTGGAAGCCATATTCCACACTGCCACATAGCCTGAGAAAGTGGGAGGAAGGTGATTTCAATTGAGTAGTTCTAAGTATTAGTACAAAATTCTTTTCTTAGTTCAAGCTTATTAAGTGTGGCGCAGCAGGGAAAAAGGATCTTACACTGGGACGGATCATGATTGGTCCATGTGATGTGATGATGGTGAAAAAGGGGATGGATTGTAGTTTGGGACATTGTGGGAAGTCCGGGAAACTTTAGTTTCGAGATTCCACAGATGTGCCAGGTGCTATTCCAATAAAGGTACTTTTGAGATTATGCTTGTCTCGGAGTTACTCATTGGGATGGAGGTTTTCTGGAACACTGACATTGTGATTGTAAGTCAAGAACTACCTGTAGATACAACAAGAAACTGAGAGGGATGATGTTGAACCATGTGCTAATAATATCAAATCTAGTTATGGTAACACATACATCAGTCACATGTCAGGTGGACACCTGTAATGTGAAACCTTACTGAAGTCTGATTGGATACTCTTGGTTCAGAAGGCTGCAGGCTAGATTGTTTACCATTGCAGGGGCCCATGGGCCGGATGCATCACATGCAGGCCACGCCCACCCGAGCTCTGCAAAGGCAAAAAATGTCACGATATATCACGTGACGCGATCATATTTGACACCTGTGATTTAGGGAGCAGACAGGCCAGCCAGTTAGTCTCCTTGTAGACCTAAAAATTATATTGTTGAAGACTTTGACAATTTAGCACCAGGGAGGGTACATGATAGATCATCTTGTGTATGAATTTGCTATGGGCTGAGATCTTCTTGAGAATCTTTTCATTCTGACCTACCAATTACAGATTTATGGAACTTCCTATGAAAAGTAATTCATGAAGACCTCTTGTTGAATGTCTTTTATTCAAACTCAACATTTAATCCACTGAGTTGGTGGGTTTTTCTTCTGCTGTTATTTTGTTTATGTATAAAAGTGCATATTTTAACTAATTGCTCTATTATTTAATTTGAGTCACATATGAAACTATTAACTTGTTTGCCCCATTCAAGGGGCAGCAAAATATCTGACTTTGGTTGGTCTTGAAAAATCCAGACAGGGCTTAACCTGTTCAGTTCTTGAATGATAGACTACCAGAGCAACAGCTAAGAGTGGAAAGTTGAAAGAATTTCAAAAGATTCAAACAGTTTAATCTTGCATGGTAATTTTTTATGTATTCACTCACTGTTATATACAATTCTATTTGGCAGATACCTGTTTTAAGGGAAGGCATTTGTCTTATGATAAATGCTGAACTTTTTCTCCCCCATCACTCCTCTCCACCCACCCCCTTTTTTTAAATGAAAAAAAAATCCCTCTAGTTGGAGTAATTTCCAGTCTGGGGGCAAAGCAGAAAGATAATGGTACAAAGCCAGTTTGGGAAAAAGTGATGGGCAAAGAAAAGTTCATGCTCTTCTACCCTCTGACAGCTTTCCTGTTGTTCTACTGTTCTTCTGAAGTAGCCTTCATTCAAAGGTCCGCCACTGAGTCATTTTGTCATTTTGTTCTCTCTTGAGAAATAGTGGCTGGCCAAAAAGCTGTGTATAACAGGCGGTCTAATTATCCCAGGCTCAGATCTGTTCTCAGGTTTCTTCTCATGATGAGTCTCTCCCACATTTCCTCTTTTGCTCTGACTCCCATTGTACTGTGTCTTCCTTTAGAACTGGATCTGGGTTTACGTTTGCATACAAGCAAAGTTTTGGTTTAACAGTGATGGTATTTTTCTCTCTAAGGCAGCACGTGAAGGCAAGGATGTCTTGAGATATTTTGCCAGCTGAGGCAAAATATTCTCACTACCACACACAAATTGTGCTAGCTGGGACTGATGAGTGACTTTTACTTCAATACTGATGACTGAACAACATCTAACTGAGAGCAACAGACTTAATGGAGGCTATGCAAAGCAATGAGATTTGGTGTGTTGACAAACAGTGAATCAATAGAGGACAATATTTGTAGCTTGGAGCAAACACCACTCCCCATTACCACTGATGATGTTACTTAGTTTGGGTAATGAAATGTCTGCCAGAAAGCAACCAGGCTCAGATATTACCAAGGCCCCCTCAGAGTGAACCAATCCATTGGTTGATTTTCTGTTTGCTCACTAGTAACTGATAAAAAGAGCCTAACAGCCTTTGATACATATTTATCAAATTTGTATTACTGCCCATTTGTATCACACACACGCACACACTCTAATGTAGAACTATACTAAAACCACTATTAAAAATTACTAAAACCACTATTAAAAATTTGGTGAAACATAAAACATAACAGCAGCAAGTGAAGTACGAACTATACATTCTGTTTAGATTAACCATTGCCAAGGTTTACCACTAATGCCAGATTCCCAGACACAATGGCACAGCCATGTCTTTAGGCCCTTCCTAAAGGTCAGAAGGGTAGGGGGTTTAAGGTTTAAAGAATTTGTGAATGATGTTACAAAGTGTTATGTATGCAGGTTTGAATGACATTGGTTTAGTTTGAACTGTTCTTGTAAAATGTCAGAAATGATTGGCTTAAAAAGTGCGGGAAAACCCTGCACTCTGATTGGCTGGCAACTGCGGCTGCTGGCTATAAGTAGCAGCCGCAGCCCAGCCAAATCGGGTCTGTTATGAGCTGTAGTCACTAATAAACTCTTCACTGAAGCACTCTGCGTCTGACTCTTCATGCAAACTTAACACAAAGGGTGGCTGCCACAGCAGAAAAGGCTCTCTTCCTGAGTCAAGTTAGTTGGCATTCCTTAGCAAACACGACATGTAACTTGCATCTCCTTCTGGACCTAATGGGATAGGGAATCCCTCAAATATTCCAGTTACAGTCCTTGCCAGGTAAAATAACAATAAAATAAACTGGTTAAAGGACAAAGGTACAATAATTAGAATAATAAGGCAGTGTCATAAGCATGTTTACATCATAGATCTGCCTGAATAGCAAAGATAGTAGGGAATTAGGATTAGGGTCAGGAACTCATAGTCTAATAAAGGGCCTTGGTGGTGCAGGCTGTTAATAGCCTAGCACTTAGTTCCAGCTGCCTGTAATTATTGCAGGCTCGAATCCCACCAGGCTCAAGGTTGACTCAGCCTTCCATCCTCTTGGGGTAGGTAAACTGAGGACCCAAGATTGTTGGGGGCAATAAGCTGACTTTGTAAAAATGCCACTTAGTAATAAGCAGGCATATACAATGGAAGGAAGGCTATTGCTGAGCGCATTGGGTTGTATCCCAAAAATTGTAAGCTGCCCTGAGTCTTCGGAGAAGGGCGGCATATAAATATGAATTTTTAAAAAATTTCTTTCAACTAGAACTAATATTTCTTTCAAATAGTTGCCAGATAGGGTTGATATTTGATAAAGTATGAGAAATACGTTGCAGATGTCTTAAATGACAAAGGTATGAACATTTCATTAATGTAACTAGATAATTATCTGATATTGGCAGAACTATTTATCTGGCATATCAATCATCTCTGTTGCTTACTTAAGAGTAGGAAGGCCACTTTAACATTGCAGCTGGACATATATCTAGTGTTTACAACAGAATTTTTCTCAATTCTGTTGCTTTTAAATTGCACCTCTTCTCTACACACCTGCATTTAGGTTGCCCAGTTATCCTCAGAGATGCTCAGAGACTGCTCTTCAGAGTGCTCTATCAAGAAGGAAACTTACTGTGAATTTCAGCACTCTTGAGACAAATTTTGCTGTGGGATCTGGAAATATCTCCATTTTATTATTGACATGGCATGACTGAGCTCACCACCTGTCTCAGATAGAACAAGTGTTTCTCTTACCTTCTGATACCAAGCTGTCTTATAAGCATGTCTCCTGGCACTTCAAAGGCACTCTCTAACTTCAAGAGGTTGTGATTTAAGACTCAAAGACACATTCATGATCTTGCATTCCTAGTACATTTTGATTATGTGCCATCAAGTCATTTTTCATTTTTCATTTTCTCCATTCTAGCATATTAGAAGCACATTAGAATTAAGTTGTCCTACTTAATTCATCATTCTCTCCCCCTCCCTCCCTCCCACTTTCTCCCTCTCTCTTTCCTTTCATCCCTGAGAAAGGACCATTTCTAATTTCTACATGGTTCAGAACTCACTGCTATTCATTAAGCAACATCTCTTCAGCTGAGATTTTTATCTCTTGAAACAGAGTTGTTGCTATACATAAAGCCCAAATTGTTGCTTTGCAGGCATTTTGCACAACTCTGAGTTCCAGGATGAAGCAAGAGAAAAATCCTCCATTACCAACACAATAGTTTTAATATGACAATACAGGCTACCTTCTTCCATAAAGTACCTCAAACATCTACCACTCCTAGTTTTAACTTGAATGCCAAACTTGAAATAGAGGTAAAGTGATCCTGAAAACATTATGGTTTCATCACCCTCTTCACATATTTAGAACCAATTTTGCATAGGCTTAGCTACATATGTTACCAACAGAACTGATATTTAAATATCTTAAAGCAGAAGTAGGAGGGAAGAGTTGATTTTCAAGTAAAACTAATACAGATGAATTCTCAGCAGTTGCCACATCTTCCTGTAATCTACCCTCACAAATATTTGGGGTGATGGGGCTGGGGTTGGGAGCGGGGAGACAAGTTCCAGTCCTGGGGCTTTGCACAGAGAGAAAAGGCTAAGGAGTGAGGAGATGGACATTCTGGGGATAAATCAAAGCTAGAAGCAGAGTTTAATATCACATATTCTATTTCTTTTTGTCCAAAATCCTGACTTGTTACCCTTTTTATGTTTGTTTATTTTGAAACTCATAGCTCTGAAGTATGCACAGATATTCATATAATCATATTCATGGCATTATTAGTCTCAAGAATCTGCCCTTCTGTTACATAGAAAATGAATCCAATCATCAGATACAAATAGTTGCTAAGGAGATGGAAAATGAAAGCCACCAAATTGTTGTAAGTTCTATATGTTTGGGACATTTAATTATGATTGGTTTCTAATTACTGTTAGCGGAAACTATGTTTTGTGATTATTTCTGACTTGAATCAAGATAACTTTATGATTATTTGTTTACTGTAATTGAACAGTTTGAGCAGAGATGATGCTGTTAAAGAAATAAATATATGACAGGGTGCAATAATTTCAAAACACCATCACCACAGGGTTTTTAAAATCATTTTTTCTGGCCTAAGTAAAAAATAATGTAGCACTCATTCAAAGTCTTTTACCTATAAGTGACTATAAAATATGTTGGAAACAGGGAGTACAGTTCATCATCCTTCAGTATGAGGAGGTCATACTGAAACCTAAAATCAATATAAAAACTGATTTGTAAAAGAAAACAACGTGGCTTATAAATGTGTGGTGAGGTGTAGAAGAATTCTAGGCACCATGAATCATAATAATCGGAAGTCTAGCAGAGAATTTAATCGAGACATGTACGGTATAGCAGGAATAAGTGTCCAGAAGAAGGGAATCTGATTCCCTCATCCTCCCCCAGCCCAGTCTCCATTGTGAAGGCCTCTGAACCTAGCTGAACATGAAGTTTCTAACCAAGCTGACAACAGTAAGAATCATGGTTTATAAAAAGCTGTTAGCACTGCTGACTGGTGAAGAGAAAAGAGGAAGTATTAACAAAGTGAAAGAGAGGGAGGGAGGGAGGATTGCCTCTAAATAGCCCTGTTCAGAAGCTGCCAAATTTCTAAGTCTGCAAAAGACAACAAAGCTCATTGCAGCAATTTTCTTTGCTTGTTTGTTCACAGTGGAGATTCCAGCCATTTCCTACCTATGGAGGTTTATGGCCAGTATTCTTGTTCACAAGAAAAAGATCTGGTTTTGTTGCTTAATTATAATTACAGAGCTGCTCATGTTGCCAACCTCTTCACCCAACCCTTTGCACAGATACTTACTTCTATAACTGAGGAAACTTCCCTTGGCCTGTGGCTACTGTCACATTAATTCTCTGCTTCTCATGACAAACACCGCCCCTCTTTCCCCCCCCCCCACTACTTAACTTTGTCCTTTCCCCTACTTCCCAATCTTTCAGCCAACCAGAATGACATAAAGGTTTAAGGAAGGTAAGTAGCTGAGAAGAAAATCCCTTCATGAATGAAAGGGAGAGAAAGTGGTGCACATAAGGGTCATGGACAGGAAATCAGATGCTTCTGTTTCAGATTCTCTATTTTCTGAAGAACCCAGAAGAGCCCAGGATGGAGTTCAAAAACAAAGATAGGCATTCAACTGTGTAGATTCAAAATAAGGTATCTCAAAAAGACAGGTTTCAATGCATAGACATATACAGGTTTGGAGAGGCTCAGTGGCTAAGATGCTGAGCTTGTCGATCAGAAAGGTCGGCAGTTCGGTGGTTCGAATCCCTAGCACTGCGTAACGGAGTGAACTCCTGTTACTTATCCCAGCTTCTGCCAACCTAGCAGTTTGAAAGCATGTAAACATGCAAGTAGAAAAATAGAGACCACTTTGGTGGGAAGGTAACAGCATTCTGTGTGCCTTCAGCATTTAGTCATGCCGGCCACATGGCCACGGAGACATCTTCGGACAGCACTGGCTCTTCGGCTTTGTAATGGAGATGAACACTGTCCCCTAGAGCTGGAAACGACTAGCATGTATGTGCGAGGGGAACCTTTATGCAGGCTTGTATATATACTGTACATATATGCATGCACATACACAGGAAACAACAAGAGAGACAAGCTTCTTAGTCTTATTCCTTTCTTCATTGACATTTTTCTCCTGAAAGCTGACTTCTCCAAGGTGCTTATTTATTTATTTATTTATTTGGTTTTATATACCGCCCTTCTCCCCAAAGGGACTCAGCGCGGGGCATTAAAAAACATACAATACAAATATTAAAATAAAATTAAACTCAATTAAGCCCCACCCATATCAAATTTTAAAAATTTAAGAACAATGGTTAAAAACGATAATTCCAATCAAAAAATTTAAAAATAACTCATGGGGATATATCTGCTTGCTTAAACAGCCATGTTTTAAGGGTGCGGCAAAAGGCTCTCAGGTCGGGGACAATCCGAATCTCTAAGGGTAGCTCATTCCAGAGGGCAGGGGCAGCCACAGAGAAGGCCCTCCCCCTGGGGGCCACCAGCCGACATTGTTTGGCAGACAGCATCCTGAGGAGGCCAACTATGTGGGCCCGCACTGGTCGGTGGGAGGTTGTCATCGGCAGTGCTTCTCTTCTTGTTCTATTTGAGAGAAAAAAATGCATCTGCTCTTAACACCTTCAGTCTACATTCTGTTATATTGCCATTTTTTGGTGACATAATTTGTGTTTTGGTCAGTTTTCCATTACTATTATTTGTTTAGAGACCTTGGCAGGAACTGAAATGCATACCAATTTAACTATATATTAAAAGTGTACGATGCTGTTTTTTCCCTTCACCATGAACTTGTAGGAAAGCATAAAAATTGAATTGTAACATTCCTATATTGCTCACAGTTGCCCTCTCCCTTCTGTTTCCCAGTTGATTGCCCTATACTAAATTTTAGATTTTAAGCTGCTCAGGATAAGAATAAGTTTTTCTGCATAAATGGATTAAAATGGCCCTGGAGTGCTTTCTTAACCCCAAAGTTGCATGTCATCCCAAATATGCAGCTCCTGGCTTATGCTTAACCCATGATTCCTTGCAATGTTAATTATTCAACTTGAAAAAAAAGCTGGTATCCCTACTAAAACAATCTATTTATGGGATTCTTCAGAAAATGAATCATCTCCAAATGTTTTTGCTTTCTTAGTGGTAGTCTTACTGCTCGGTTAGGTGAGGTCCATTGAGTTTCTGCTTTCCTTCAACTACCTCAACTACTTTTCAACCTCTTGGCTTAATTTCTGCTTTCCATATAGGCGTTTCACCATGCTGGTACAATGTTAAGCTCTAAGTCATATTTATGTAAGTTGCATAATGTATAATGGCCATAGATGAAAGGTTGTGTTGGTGGCTTATTTTCTCTTTGCTATTTTTTTTGTAAGTAATTAGCTATGCATGCTAAGAGTCTCATTTTGTTTAGATAATGGGGAGGGAGTGATCTGCAGAAGGAAGGTAATGAGTTCCATGGATTGTTCACCATGGGCCCAGTTAAAATCTAAAATTTGGTGGCATCTGCCATGTGTATGAACAAAACAAGCAAGAAATGTCAGCTTCATATGATTACATGCTGAAAAAGAAAGAACTCTTCCAAATACTTCATTTTTAAGCTCCTCTAGAAAGGATGGATAGTGCTTGAAGGCAGAAAGGACTTCCAGCTCTTTAAATGAGTGTTCTCAACTTTGTCTTCTGCATCTATAGCAGATTTCAATTACATAAGCCCTAGGCAAGGATTATGGAAGTTGAAGTCCATGTAATTGCAGGACAGATTTTACCTCATATATTATACATGCACACTAAGTCCTACACTGACTTGATGGCACACAATCAAATTATATTAAAATACATATTAATTGAGTTATCATTCAGATAGACGTTTCAGCATTTCTTGCTTCTAGCTGCTTCATTCCATCTGGTATGCATCTGCAAAGTTCTCACAATATGTCTCATCTCTCATTGATACTCCCAATGATAACATAAGAGATCTAGCACAAATCCATTTTGGGTAGACAATATTTGAGTTAATTTGATCTAGTCATTTGCTGAATGGGAAATTAAAGGATTTATGCACATTATTTTGGCTTACTTCTTCATTTAGTTTGTATTGATCAGATTTCCTCTTTGAGCAATCTTATTCAATGCTGGCCTTGGGGTGGGGAGACTGAGGGTGGAAAGTAGTGCAAGAAAACTAAAATAACACAAGGCTTCAAAATTAAGCTCACAGCTGCTTTCCCCAGAATTATTTTTTTCATTCTCATTTCGCATTTTGAAGGAGGTGGAGTCCTTTCCTCCTTTTGATTTTTGACTCAAAACAGAATTTATATCACAGTAAGTTAAGCATACACGTTGCTTACATCTTTAATGTTTAAGCACAGAGCTGAGGTTCTTTACTGTCCAAGTTCCAACTCTGAAATTACTTGGGACTAATTTTTGTGTGTGTGAAGATGATGATGGTGAATCATCACTCCCATCTGGACTCTCACAAGGCTATGATCATGCAGCTCTCCTTATTTCAAAATCTTCCCCCGCCAGCTAGTCTCCATCAGTCTTGAGAAAACAGGAAGTACCTCCACCACAGGAAACAGTGGGCTCTTACACCCTCCTCATGAACTGAGCTGCAGAACCTGTTGCAATATATTAACGGAACACTTGGCAAGCTCCAGACAGAAAGTAGTAAGAATTTTGTTGATCCATCAGAATCTGTACAACTCTGGAGCATTAACATCTCAGCTTGGTCAGGCTGTAAGTTGAATGTGATTTATTATTAACATCGTCCCCACAGTTTATCTGTGCCTTATGCACCTTTATCACCATTGCCATTATCAATATCAATATTATGCTCTTTAGGGTTAAACAACCCTCCTTCACACACCTAAGAAGGGGAAAAATTGACTGAAAATTAGAATTAAGTAGTAATAGAAACATAATTCAAAACACAGATGTATTCCTAGAAAATCTGAATATGCATAAGAATCAATACATATGAAGACATATCGTGTTCTACATCATCCTAAAATACATTATAGTCCTTCCAGAGACAATTATTTTTCCATTTTTATTATTATATCGAATTAATTAACTGGATACATTTGCAACATACTAGCAATATAAAATATGTTCAAAATTAATAAATATGGACATGGTAAAATTCAATATAGTTGTACTATTGCTGTGTTATACTGTTATTGAATGCCAGCCAGAGTCACTGTCTGTGGGATACTGTAGTTGGCCATATAAATTTGATGAATGAATGAATGAATGAATGAATGAATGAATGAATGAATATAAATAAGTAAGTTATTGGGATACCTCTACCACCTATAATATTCTTCTTCAGCTTGGTGTCTCCCAATGAAATGACATGACCATTCCCATGATTTCCTGACATACATAGTAGCTCTGAATTCTTAGGATTCACCATAGGAAATCAGCTTGTTGAGCAAGGTTGATCTAGAGATATGCAAGTGAGAATGGAGAAAGTGCCTTCTTGCATGTGGCTCTCCATTTACACAACTTTTTATCTTGTGGGGGAAGATAGGTGGGTGCTTTCAAAACTTTAGGGGTACAGGAACATCTGTCTACCGAATAATCACCTTTTTGCATGTCTCTAACATTTCTGGTGGATGTTTTAATGTTGCAGACATTTTTATTTGTTGCTTTCAAAACAGCCTTGCAGTCACCAAATCAAAAAAGACAACCAAGTATTATATTGTATTAGAACACATATTTATTAAAGGGTGAAATATAATCCATAAGGGTACTGGGGAATTTTACAAAAACATAAAAAATATGCACGTACGGTATATTAGATAAGCAAAATACATCCCAATTTCACTATGCAAGAAACAAAATTTCTCAAATCCCAAAAGATAGCAATAATACCAGTACTTATATAGTGCCACACAGTGTTTTATAGCATTATCTGGGCAGTTTACAGAATCAGCATATTGCCCCCAACAATCTGGAGCCTCATTTTACCAACCTTGGAAGGATGGAAGGCTGTGTCAACCTTGAGGATTGAACACAAGGCTGTGGGCAGAGTTAGCCTGCAATACTGCATTCTAACCACTGCACCGACACAGTATGTAAGATAAGTTTTCTAATCCACACCCCTGAGTGCTTTTTTAAAAAACATTTTATTTTATTTTATTCAGAACCAAGTTAAAATACAAAATACAAAAAACTCCAAGAAGAAATAAAGGAAAAAAAGAAAAACAAAACTCAAAATAGTCAGGACATTAAAATAGGATGCATCAAAAAAATCCCAACACATTATTCACATATTATCCCCTCTAGTTCAATACTGATTTATACTTTTACAATTAGTTCCCACCTCTTGCAAAACAGCCTCTCCCAAATTTTCCTGTTCTACTAAATCTATTAGCAACTTGTTGACCTGTCTTCTATATGTTATATTAGTGACAAAGTAGTTAGCAGGCAAAACAATAAGAGCCTTCGTGGTGCAATTAGTGCAGGCTCGAATCCCACCAGGCTCAAGGTTGACTCAGCCTTCCATCCTCTTGGGGTAGGTAAATTGAGGACCCAAGATTGTTGGGGGCAATAAGCTGACTTTGTTAAAAATGCCGCTTGGGGGAGGCCAAAAAGCCCTAGTAATAAGCAGGCATATACAATGGAATGAAGGCTATTGCTGAGCGCATTGGGTTGTGCTCCAAAAAATTGTAAGCTGCCCTGAGTCTCCAGAGAAGGACGACATATAAATATGAATTAAAATAATAATAATAATAGAAAAACAAAACAAAATTAAAGTTTCAAATCTCTCTGTTAACAAACTGTTATTTATTTATTTATTTATTTATTTATTTATTTATTTATTTATTTATTTATTTATTTATTGGACTTGTATGCCGCCCCAGACCACGACATCTTAACTATCCCGGATTATCCCAAAAGTTATAAATACCTCTATGAGTGCTTTAAAACAAAGAAAGATTAGGTTGCTACCAGCTGTCCCTATAGGAACACCTGAAGGCAGGACAAGAAGCAAGGGATGTAAATTAAACAAGGAGAGAACCAATCTAGAACTAAGGAGAAATTTCCTGACAGTTGGAACAATTAATTAGCGGAATGACTTGCCTCCAGAAATTGTGGGTACTCCAAAACAGGAGGTTTTAAGAAGAGATTGGACAATGATTTTCTGAAATGGTATAGGGTTTCCTGTTTGGGCAGGGGTTTGGACTAGAAGAACTTCCAAGAACTCTTCCAGCTCTGTTATTCTGTTATTTATCATTCATTCACTCATTTGAATTATATATGATTGAGATCCTGCTTGATTAATTCTATTATTTGGACTCAGAAAATATCCTAATTCTAGAGCCAGATTTAGTAAAATTTGGAAAACTATAAGCCAAATGCTCTTTTTTTGGCTTTAGTGATTTTGAAGCAGAGGTGGTATTCGGCAGGTTCTGACCAGTTCTGGAGAGTGGAAATTTTGAGTAGTTTGGAGAACCAGCAAATACCACCTCTGACTGGCCCTGCCCCCATCTGTTCTTTGCCTCCCGAGTCCCAGCTGATCGGCTGGATCTTCTTTTGTTGCTCTGCATAGGAGAACGGAGCTGGAAAGCAGGTTAGTGTGGTGGGGAGGGAATGAGATTTTGCAGTAACCTTCCCCTGCCACACCCACCAAGCAACGCCCACAGAACCGGTAATAAAAAATTTGAATCCTACCATTGTTTTGAAGCAGTCCTTCCATTCATATCACAGTGGGTTACAATTAAAAGTACAATCTATCACTATTTATTGCTCTCACTTACAAATTGAATGAATATACAATAAGGTAAAAGTTTCCCCTGCCCAGTCATTACCAACTCTAGGGGTTAGTAAACGGGATCCACCATTTACTGAAATATTTTCATATTGCCCTTCAAGGCAAGGCATCCTCATATTTTGTTTAGAAGAAAAAAAATTGTTTGAAATATCATAGTCTTTAAGAGCATTTAAAGGATAGGAATGAATCAAGCACTCTGTTTTAGTCTTGTCCATCTCTTACGTATTCAAAATATATCTGTTCCATTTCAGTCTATTCTTACAAGAGTGGGAGTTGTTTTATTTTTAAAATACATAATGTGCGCTCATGATACAACACATTCATTGCACCTGCAGTAGCAGATGACTTCAACAACTATTAATAATTCTCTGATGTGTCCTACATGCATGTTAACCAATCTAGAACTTCAGAAGCTGCAGTGGCATCAAGATCAAGAAGCCAGATAATGCAAGCTTAGACTGAAGAAGCTGGCAAGGAGCACTCTGAGATAAATCAGATTCAGTTTTGAGATTTACAATGTCTATTCCAGGAAACTTAAGATAATCCATCGTAGTAATAATGTGAGTTTGGTCCATTGTATCTCTCAAAATATTCAGCAGATATTCTTAATGCCACATGATCTCATAATAATGTACGATTTTCATGGATTAAAAAAAATGAATCAAATTACTTTCTCTGAAATGACTACAACATGCTTTCTAATTATGTAGTTCCACATTTCTCAGTTTTTAACATTCTTGTATGGAATCCCACTGGAATACTAGCTTGCACAAAATACCCAGTTAAGATTTATCAAATTTGCTCAAACGAAAAAAGATGTTATAAAACTTTTTCCCCAATCACACTATATGAGTTGCTTTAGTTATCAGAGAACTGCACTATATGACAAGAGGCCTTTATGATGAAAGATGTCTGATGATGCATATCATGAGAGAAAGAGACAAATAATTTTACTGTAGAGACTGAGGGCTTGACTGGAATGGCTTCAAGTCACACAGTGATTTCTTGTGAAGTCTGTCAACATTTCTAAGTTCCGACTGAAGCCAGATTTTTCTTTATGTCCTAGAGTACTTGACAACAACACCAAGAAGATTTTTATTCCAAGAGCTAGTTTTATGTATATTTACAAAATACAGAATTAATAATTTGGATTTCTCCTCATTATTGTGAGCAGATGCTTTAAAATTCTTCATACATATAATGTTGTCAGTTAGGTTTAATTTGAGGCATCAAAAGTTGCAAAACAATGGCTTTGTTTGGGGGACTAACAACAGAATGGATCCTAGTTTTTTTTACCTTAATACCGTGACCAAAGAAACCTTTAAGATCCCTGACCCCTCAATTTTACAAGAAAGTATACACTTTAAAAGCCTTCAAAAGTTTCTGTGCCATATACCTAAATCCTGAAACATACATCATGCCCACACAAATACACCTCTGCCCTTCTTTCCTTCAGTCCTGTATGTTTATGAAAATTCATGCCCCATAAAGGGTGGACCTTTTTGTTTTGTGTTCTTCTGACAAGAGCCATTCCTCTGTTTTCCACCAACAATGTCTTGGGTTAAGAAGCTGGAAGTATATTGATGGTTGTTTCAGTGGAGGAATATATCAAAATATTGCTGATTTGTATCGCTTAGCCACACTAAGGTTATTCAAAGAGCAGCAAATCTCCTGGGGCATAACAGTTGGTCTGTTCTTAACCTCAGACTCTTATCTCTCACAGACAGCTTAAAGTTCCTCCCCTTCCCACAAGCCTTGAGGCAATGCAACATAATTGAGGGCTGCCCCCACTGGGAACAGACAGAAAGGGTATGGAGTATACAGTGCCTTGCGGCACAGAATTAGGTTGGGGCATAGAATAATGTGGAGCAGAGGGTAGGGGAATAGGCTGGCTCCCTATTGCCCTATGCTGGAGCATATGAAATGTATAGTCATTTCCACTAGATGGGCAAGAATTGCTTTACTTCACGTTTACAACAGAACCTGAAACTGGTAATTAATTCAAAAAAAGTTGGGTCCTGAAATTCAGCAGAACAATTTACACAAGAATGCACAACAGATATAAACTAAATGTAAACCACTCCAAACTCGATTGCAGGAAGTATGATTTCAGCAACAGAGTGGTCAGTGTCTGGAACTCACTACCTGATTCTGTTGTCACCTGCTCAAACCCCTACTCCTTTACCCTCAAACTAACCTCTGTTGATCTCACCCCATTCCTAAGAGGTCTGTAAGGGGCGTGCATAAGCGCACAATCGTGCCTACTGTCCCTGTCCTATTGTCCCCAATTATTAGTTCCTATTTCTTGTATTTAAACTTATGTTTATTCTTGTTTCTGTTATATTGTAAGCTTTTGACAAATTAATTAATTAATTAATTAATTAATTTGTCAAAAGCTTACAATATAACAGATTAATTAATTAATTAATTAAATTAATTAATTAATTAACAAATTAATTAATTAATTAAGAAATATTTGAAGAAGATGAAGCAATACTGGTTTCCATCTAAGCAATTAAGGCCATCAACCTGGAAGTTTGAGCACCACTGGAACCAGACACTGAATCGTGCAAAACATAAATATGGACGTCAAAATACACCTTTTCCTAAAATGTAGAGATCATAGTTTCACATTTGGAATTAGCAGATTTTGTTGAAGCATGATTTCTCAGTCCTAGCATATCAAAATATCCAGGCCTAAGCAAACAGCATTATGAAAGCCTGTTTTTCAGCATAATCTAATGGCCCAATGAGAAGAAGGCGCAAAGAAAGTACAATATTTATAAAGAAACTCATACATGCCTCAGTTCAACTTAAAGCAATGGGATAAACTCACATTTAGGTATCTAAAATCTGTTGACAAAATATCTGTGGCTTGTCTCCATTGATTAGGGAGTTTTGGCTCCCATAAATCCTATAAGGTTTAGTGTTTGTTACAAAACCACCAAAACGTAAAAATATATAGCTACCAAAACTACAAACCACACAAGCTTAAAACACAAAGAAAAAATGAAAACTATAAATAAAATAATTCCCTTAATACAATTGCAAAGGCAGAGATCTACCAAATCTTCTGGGATAGAGTATGATTATTTCTTCATTTTTTAAAAAATTCGCATTTATATGCTGCCCTTCTCCGGAGACTCAGGGCGGCTTACAATCTTTGGAGCACAACCCAATGTGCTCAGCAATAGCCTTCATTCCATTGTATATGCCTGCTTATTACTAGGGCTTTTTGCCCCCCCCCCAAAGTGTCAATTTTACAAAGTCAGCTTATTGCTCCCAACAATCTTGGGTCCTCAATTTACCTACCCCGGGGGGATGGAAGGCTGAGTCAACCTTGAGCCTGATGGGATTCAAGCCTGCACTAATTGCAGGCAGCTGGAGCTAAGTGCTAGGTATTTAACAGCCTGCACCACCAAGTTTTGATCCTACTACTGATAAGATCTTACTGCAAGAAATGACACATTGTGCCACTGATAATGGGAACATTTAGAGCAAGTCCTCTGATGAAAATTTCAATGCACATGTAAATTGAGAGTTTGAAAGACACTCTGGTTTAGTAGCTAAGGTAATGGAGTAGGAGTCCGTAAGGTGAATTTGAATCCTTTTTTATCACATAGGCATAAAACCCAGTGAGGTTACCCTGGCCCATTGTTCCCTCTCAGCAGCAAACCAGTTCTTAAATATGCTCTAGAAAATTCATGGATTTATGCTTAAAGTCATTAAGAGTTGAGAGAAAAAAGAGAGAAAATTCAGAGAATAAAGCATTTCTTTTATGTGTTGTATCTTATTATTATACAATGTGCCTAAGTGAGTTTAATAGCTAAGCCAACAGTTGAACCTAAGATTTCATGGGTCTGAGAAACTATTCTATATCAATTTTTGGAAAGAGAAATAGTTATGTTAATTTGTTACAATAAAAGCAAAGCGGGCGGGTTGTGTTCCACCTTGCAGTGGTCTGAGGATCGTGGTGCAAGCAGTCTGGCCGATGTGATCTGGGCTGAGTTCGATCCTGTTTCCGAGGATGAAGTGGACGGGATTATGCGGCGTCTGAGTTCCACCACATGTTTGTTGGACCCGTGCCCTTCCTGGTTGGCTTATGCCTCCAGGGAGGTCACCTGTGGTTGGCTCCGGGCAGTGGTCAATGCTTCATTAAGGGAGGGTGTCTTTCCCTCCGCCTTGAAAGAGGCGGTGGTGAGGCCCCTCCTGAAGAAGCCTGCCCTGGACCCGACCGTGTTAGACAACTTTCGTCCAGTCTCCAACCTTTGTTTTTTGGCGAAGGTTGTTGAGAGTGTGGTGGCTCAGCAGTTTCCACTTTTCCTGGATGAAGCGGACTACCTAGATCCGTACCAATCGGGCTTCTGGCCTGGTTTCAGCACGGAGACGGCATTGGTCGCACTGATGGATGATCTCTGGAGGGCCCGGGACAGGGGTTTTTCCTCTGTCCTGGTCCTATTAGACCTCTCAGCAGCTTTCGATTCCATCGACCATGGTATCCTTTTGCGACGCCTTGAGAGGCTGGGAGTGGGGGGCACTGTTCTTCAGTGGCTCTCCTCCTACCTCTCGGGGCGGTCGCAATCGGTGTTGACAGGGGGACAGAGGTCGGCCCCGAGGGCGCTCACTTGTGAGGTCCCTCAGGGGTTGGTCCTCTCCCCCCTTTTATTTAATATCTACATGAAACCACTGGGTGAGATCATTCGTGGTTTCGGGATGAGGTATCACCAGTACACTGACAATACCCAGCTATACATCTCCACCCCAAACCAGATCAGTGATGCCCTCTCCATGATGACTCGCTGTCTGGATGTGGTACGGATCTGGATGGACGGAAACATGCTTCGGCTCAACCCGGCCAAGACTGAGTGGCTGTACATACCGGCATCTCAGTCCAGTCAAGATTGTCCATTGTTGACCATAGGGGGAGTGGTGTTGCCCCCTATGGATAGGGCGCGGAACCTGGGGGTCCTCCTGGACACACGGCTCCAGTTGGAGGAGCAGGTGGGGGCCGTCATCAGGGGGGGCTTTGCCCAGGTCCGGCTGGTTCGCCAGCTTTGCCCGTTTCTGGACCGAGATGCCCTGCGTACAGTCACTCATGCCCTTGTTACCTCGCGACTCAACTTCAGCAATTCCCTCTATTTAGGACTGCCCTTGCACACCATCCGGAGGTTGCAACTGGTGCAGAATGCGGCCGCGCGGGTTGTGATGGGAGTTACCTGGTTCTCCCATATTACCCCCCTCCTGCGCGACCTGTATTGGTTGCCGGTTGCGCTCTGGGTGAGGTTCAAGGTTTTGGCTTTAACATTCAAAGTCCTACACGACATGGGTCCACAATATTTAAGGGAGCGCCTCCTGCCGATAACGAGGACCAACCACCCTGTACGGGCACACAGGCAAGGGCTCCTCGTGGTCCCATTGGCAAGTCAATGTTGGCTGGTGGTCCCCCGGTGGCGAGCCTACTCTGTGGTGGTCCCCGACTTATGGAACCAACTGCCTCTGGACCTCCATCTGGCCCCTGACCTCCGCACCTTCCGTCGCGATTTGAAGACCTGGCTATTTGACCAAGTCGGGCTGTGATTACCTCACGGGGTATGGGATAGTTTTAACTTTTTAAATTCGGTTTCATTGGACTTTATAGTGGTTTAATTCTTTTTAATTATTTATTGTATTTGTATGTTTTAATTGTGAGCTGCCCCGAGTCTTCAGAGATGGGGCGGTATATAAGTCCAATAAAATAAATAAATAAATAAATAAATAAATAAATAAATAAATAAATAATATTGTGCCATACTGAACCTACCAAATGTGTAATAGTGTATAATATCTGTTCAAATGGACAGTAGCCAACTCAGCTTTATTCCATAATACATTTTAAAGACATTCCAAAAATCTGTTATAATGTTGCATTATTTATTCACTTCTTTTTCTAGAACAAGAACTGCATTTCCCAGCAATTAATTTAGAGATTTGAATGGTAGGAAAAGATAGATTTCATACAAGTGAAGTATAATAACAGAGAGAGAGAGAGAGAGAGAGAGAGAGAGAGCTGTATCCCTTCTAGTAAGTTTGCTCTATTTCCTGTCCAAGCCTTAAACAGATCCTCTTTGAATAAGTTCATGTAGAAAACATTGAGGGGTGACAGCATCTGAAAGGCAAATTCAGGTCTTCTACTTTTCGACAAAAAAAGAACTCATGAGACAGTGGAGAGAAGACAACCTCATTCTTCCAACACAACTGAGGCTGAGAAATTTTACCTCATGATTCAGCAGCTTTGGCCAATTTACAGTAAAAAGGGAGACAAGAGGTGTCTATGTGGGAAACAGAGTTGACAAAGTTTTCTTGTACAACTTCCTCTGGCTCTCTGCTGGGTTCTAGTAGGACAATGCAACTGCATAACATCACTCTACAATGAAGAAAGAGGGAAGGAGGGGAATCTGACATTGATGATAGAAAGATCTCTGTCCTTTCCTTAATATATATCTGAGGTCCTTCCTTGGCTAGACTGTTAAGGGTGGTGGCCATTCCTCCTGACAATTCCCATCCTCTTGTTCCATCTCTCCAACACTGACAATGTTTGTTTACTTTACCTAATTGCCTAAGTGTCACAGGAAAATCATTGTGAGTAATCAATGAAGCAACCAGATGACACAAGCTATAAATTCTATAAATCTCATGATGATGCCTATTGTGCTTTGTTCATTTCATACATGCTGTAGCCCTTGCATTACTCTACATGGTTATTTCAGTAGTTCCCTGGTAGAAATTTTTTTTTTCAAAAATCAGAACTTTACATAATTAAGACAGTTGGGTGTAGGATTCAGCCCATGCTACATAATTTCTGCTCAATCTACTTTTCTCTTTAATAATATATTAATCTGCCCCATCACCAGTTGAAAGCAAAATTTTATTTATTTGCAAAATGCTTCAAATGGCTTGGCACCTCCAGTTTTAATTCCTTTTTGCATGATGTGGATCAATCCATCAAGACATAATTGAAGCAATCTTGTCTTGCTCTTTTTTAATGGCAAAACATCTGGCACCAACAAAACACAGAATACAGTGCAGTGATCCAGATATTATATTGGCAGCTTTATCCATTACTATACCAAGGCTGGGTTCTGTTAAACACTGCTAATGAATAAAAGCTCTTAAATGCTCTCTAGAAAACTTCATGGATTTGTCTCTAAAGTTACTAGGATTCGAGCTCTTCTATCCAGTGACTATACATGATGGAATGTGTATTTTTTCATTTATGAGAAGGCCACACAAGAGGTCAGCAGACTGTGTTCATAAGGACTGGATTGGACTCAGTTCTGATGTGGAACAAAAAGGAACTTAACATAGTGCAAGGAACATATTATTTTTCTTCATAAAGTGGACAGATTCAATTTTTGATACATTGGTTGTTTGACTTTTTGATTACATGTCCACTCTATTAGAATAGTGGAATAGAATAGAATTCTTTATTGGCCAAGTGTGTATTAAAATGTATAGTAACATCTATTATTACAAGTATATAAATATACAAGTATTAACATGTATAGTAACATCTGGATATTCTTCATTACTTTCAGTCAATAGAATAGAATAGAATTCTTTATTGGCCAAGTGTGATTGGACCCACAAGGAGTTGGTCTTGGTGTAAATATTCTCAAAAATAAAAGAAAAGATACATTCATCAAGAGTCAAGAATCATAAGTACAACACTTAATGATAGTCATAGGGTACAATAAGAAATCAAATCATACAGTCAATATAAATCGTAGATACAAGCGACAAAGTTAAGTGGGAGGGGATGGGTGAGAAGGAGTGATGAGAAAATTAACAGTAATAGTAATGCAGACTTTGTAATAGTTGAACAGTGTTGAGGGAATTATTTGTTTAGCAGAGTGTTGGCTTTCGGGGAAAAACTGTCCTTGTGTCTAGTTGTTCTGGTGTGCAGTGCTCTATAGCATCGTTTTGAGGGAAGGAGTTGAAACAGTTTATGTCCGGGATGTGAGGTGTCTGTCAATATTTTCACAGCCCTCTTTTTTGCCTCGATTGAAGGCAGGTTGGTAGTAATTGTTTTTTCTGCAGTCCTAATTATCCTCTGAAGTCTGTGTATGTCCTGTTGGGTTGAAGCACCAAACCAGACAGTTACAGATGTGCAGATGATAGACTCAATGATTACTCTGTAGAACTGTTCTGTAATGGTTGTTCTCGGGTTTCTGCTTATAATGCTTTAGACCATTTGTATGAAATTGAGAGAAGGGGTCTTCAATTATATCAAAGAGCCTGTTCTGATTCTGTTTTGACTTCATGGGATTATGGAGAACTTTACAGTGTTATTTGGGTTAATGCCCTGGTAAGCCACCCAAAGTCACTTAAGTGAGACAGGCAGTGTAGAAATTTGATAAATAAATTAAATAAATACATAAATTTTGGACCTTCTGCTCTGATATCTCCATTTGGTAAGAGTGGACAAAGAGACACAGCTCTGTCATTGTGTGTATGTATCTCTGTCTCTTTTGCTGTACACTGCAGGAACCTTATAGGATTTCTGTGAATTTGTAATGGGAAAACATGCCACTATGCTTCCCATACAAAAGTTCAGCTGGGGACTTACTGCATTGCAAGACAAGGATCTTCTTTAGCATCTCTATGCCTTCTTTAAAATGTCTTGGCTATCCTTAGCACCATTCTCTGCAAGTTCACTTGATTGTGGGCATTAGGAATTTGATTTCACATGTTCAAACCCATCACATGTGGCAATATTTTTTAAAAATGCTTATAAATTGTGGTATGTGATCTGTGATCAGAACTTGTGGTATGCCTTGTACAGTGCAGAAAATTTTGGGTTTTTTTATAGTTGTTTGTTCTAACAAGTCCCCTTAATTTGAAATGTTATTATCACAGCACAGTATTTATCATGCAGTGTGAATAAGTCAGTGTCTGTTGTTTTTCATAGGTCTAAAGAAAAGCCTCTGTTCTGAAGGGTAGGAATGAATCTGGACACATAATTTCCCATGATTACCATTTACTATAACAACACATAATGTACCATTCCCATGAATATCTCATTCTCTTTCTGGCATGTCAGTTTTGACATATCTACAGCTGGGTTTACTTTACCTAAATTGACTTTAATGTCTTTTTTGTTGGTATTTTTCTCAAATGCTGTATTTTTTAAAGTTCAAGTATTTGCTTTTGTTCAATTTAATATTTAAAGACCTGGATTTTTCTAATGCCACTTTTAACAAATGATCATGTTCTTCTGTAGTGTCCTATACAAGTATATAAAATATTTCTTGCTTAGTGCAATCTGCAATGCCCTCCATTGATAGTTGCATAGCACAATGAAGTAGTTAAAACTGTGTTGAATATATACAATATTAAATGTACATAAGCAAAACATTGTTTTCTTTGTTTGGGGCATGTGGGGATTCATCCAGCTTGAAAAATAACTTTGTGCCTACCAATTCTGCTGAGAATTCAACTTGTGTTGGGTAGTTATAATACTCTCTGGAAGAATTCCTTTAATTCTTTGGAGTCTAAGCTAATTCTCATTTTTCTACTAATCCAGTGACCTTTATACGTGGAGTAAACCAATTTAAGAGTTTCTTCAGTACAAGTAATTCCTCTTATTTCTATTCTATCGCATTCTACTTATTCATAGCACATCCAATTGGTCGTGCATGTTTACTAAGAGCAATGTGATAAGATAAATGAAAAGTATCTACATACTTACTTAATCATGGAGATATATTTTCTGAAAGTTCTGTATTGATTAAGTCAACACAGATTTCTGTACCCAGGATATGATTCTGTTAATGTTTCTATAGGATTTGGAGCACATTTATATTTTACCTACAGATAAGATGGACAGTCTATAAAACAAACACATAAATTTCACAATAGGTTCACAGATACACAGTGTGACTATTAGGTACTCAGAATATGACTTTAGAGTCATGGTTGATGGGCACTGAGTTGGCCTAGGCTTCAATTCATTTTCACTATTAGACTGACTTGTGTACCAATACATGTAAGTATTGGGGATCCCTATACTGGATACTGTTTCAAGCAAGACTTCTTTCTTACGCTCACTTTGTTGAGTGATACCCCCACTATGCTGCTTTATTGTGGTAGTGGTGATGGTGTATAAATGGGATTTACTTAGGGGGAATGAGTGAAGAATGTCCGAAGTGAATACCATGAGTGCATACTCACAACAGCATTACCAAAGTTGCCTAGCTAAAACAAGCAGGAATCTATATTGGGCAGTTACAATAGGAAGGACAGGAAAATGCTGGAAGTAAATGATCATTTTTGCAACAATGCTGCACAGGAGAAAGCAACCTTATCGTGCTGTAGGATAGCTTTAGGAATACAGGTAGTCCTCAATTTACGACCACAATTGAGGCCAAAATTGAGTGAGAAATTTGTTATATGAATTTTGCCCCATTTTACGATTTTTCTTGCACATCTGTTAAGTGAATCACTGCAGTTGTTAAATTAGTAACATGGTTGTTAAGTGAATCTGGTTTCCCCATTGAGTTTTCATGTGAGAAGCTCGCAAAAGAGGATCACATAACCCCAAGACATTGCAACCAATGGTGGGATTCAAATTTTTTTACTACCAGTTCTGTGGGTGTGGCTTGGTGGTAATAATTTGGTGGGCGTGGCAGGGAAAGGTTACTGTAAAATCCCCATTCCCTCCGCACCCCCCTAACCTGCTTTCTAGCTCCATTCTCCTGTGCAGGGAAACAAAAGAAGACCCAGCCGATCAGTTGGGACTCAGGAGGCAGAGAATAGATGGGGGCAGGGCCAGACAGAGGTGGCATTTGCCGGTTCTCCGGACTACTCAAAATTTTCACTAACGGTTCTCCAGAACTGGTCAGAACCTGCTGAATACCACCTCTATTGTAAGTCGAGGACTACCGGTATAGAATTCTGAAAACATCTGATTGTTTCCATGGAAACTGATATATGTGACAGGAAGATATCGCTGGGGCAGAAAATGTGAAAGATATGGGGTGCCAGATCAGCAAAGAAGTGAGATAAGGTTGTACCATTATTTATTCAACCTATATGCTGAAAATAAGAGTGAGGGGGATTTAATTGGAATAAAATGAGGGTTGGTTTTAGTATTGGAGGAAAAAACATAAATAACTTGCACTATGCTGATGTCACTATTCTTGTTAAGTTTGCATGAAGAGTCAGACGCGAAGAGCTTCAGTGAAGAGTTTATTAAGTGACTACAGCTCGAATGGACCCGAGTTGGCTGGGCTATGACTGCTTCTTATAGCCAGCAGCCGTAGTTGCCAGCCAATGGGAGTGCAGGGTTTTTCCCGCACTATTTAAACCAATCCCTTTTAACATTTTACAAGAACAGTTCAAATAAACCAATAACATTTAAACCTACATACATAACAATTCTGAAAATGCAAATGATCTGGAAGCTCTAGTAACGAAAGTCAAGGAGTAGAGTGAAAAATTATGCTAACTATAAAGGCCAGACGAATGACAACAGACACAGTATCCAGCAACACAGAACTGGCAATGAAGGCACTAAAGTGATGAATAGTTTCTTCTTTTAGAATTGACTATCGATAATAAAAGAAACACAAGTCAGAAACATGCTGTAGACTAGCACTTGGTGGGGTAGCAGCAAAAGTCTTGGAAATCATACCAAGATGCTATGTTCTATCTCAGGGGTCTGCAACCTGCAGCTCTGGAGCCACATGCAGCTCTTTCAGCCCTCTGCTGCAGCTCCCTGTCGGCTGATCCCACCACTGGATGCCCCCCTCCCCACCCCCCCATCACTCCTCACTTGGCCTGAGAAGGTAAGGGGGATGTAATGGAGACTAGCTCCATATTCCAGAGCAGGAGGTGACTGGGTGGGAGTGAGTGACCTCGAGTTGGCCATGCCCACCCAGTCACACCAGTTGTTAAAATATTGGCTCCCGGTGTTTTCTGTTCTGTGGGTCCAAATGGCTCTTTGCAGACCCCTGTTCTATCTATACCTACAGAGATCAGAATTGTGCAGGCAATCATCTTCTCTGTGATATTCTGCAGAGTGTAAGTTGGATTTTGAAGTAGCAAGATAGGACCTTTCACACTTTTTAGTATTGGAGAAGGTACGAATACCATGTTTAGACAAGAAAACACACACATGAATCCTAAAACATATCAGTCTAGAGTTCTCCCTTGAGACCCAAGTGATGAAACGTCAGTTATCATTTTTGGAGACATGATGTCAAGACCCAACTCCTTTGAATATCTATAATTCTGGGAAAGATGGAAGAGAGAAGAAGACAATAATCAGAAGCAAGGTGGATGAGCTTGATCACCATGGAAGACCCGAAGGGTCATCCTGGAGAAGCCTATCTAGTTGCTAGGAGTTGGTACTGAACTTGTGGCAAATAATCAATCACAATTTAACAACTCATGCTATTTATAAGGCAGTGGCACAAGAGGTGAATTGACCACACTGAGGCTATCTTAGACTTAACTCTTATCTGGAACAAAAGAAATTTAATCTATTGTGAGAAACATACCATTTCTTCCCATTATATGTGTAGATTCACCTTTGATAAACACCAGCTTCCTCATAAAATGTGGAGTGGGATAATGGACTTGCCATTATTTCTTGATGCATTGTCAGAGAAAAAAAAATGAATCAATTTGCCTATGTGTGAAACTGCAATGGCCTATACAAAATTCATTGCTTCTTGCTAAATCACACTTAAGTCCCTTAAGTAGGAATTACTGTGTAATAAAAACCAGGTCTTTTGATCTTCCTCATCTTGCACCAAGTACCAAATGTCACTCATTTTGAATATCAAGGCATGAAGAGTAAAAAGAAAAATGTATATATAACTTGGATTAGGACAATTATGCCCCAAAGATTGCTCCAATCTTTGCTCTAAGTCTTTGGAATGATAAAATTAATGGTGAGTATGATGATGGTAATGATAACAGTGACAATGTAGTTGAATGAAGGCCAGCTGCTCTCATGAAATCATAGCATTTGAAAGCAGGGTCAGAATTTTCCTGCCATATGGACTATTGCAACAGCACCAATACAGCACGATAGTTATGTTCTGAAATTCTTACCCAAAAAAAAGCATATAGAGAATTCTTCACATTTTTATTCAGCTTTTCCACCTGCTCAGTCTCATCTCTTTGATGTTCAAATGTTTGTCCTTGAAACCACAGAAGAAGTTACTTCTGCTTAGGATGAAAACAGAAATACTCGAGCAGTTTCATACTCGTACCTCTGAAAGTTGGAGCAAACGTTCATAAGCAGAAGGCTGCACGTATCAGCAAGAAAGTCTACTGCAAAACCAAAAACTTAGGAAGCAAGAATGAGAAAAGAAAGTACAATGGGCTGCAGGGTTTTGTGCACTGTCTTAGCAACTTTCCCAGGCATATACTGTAGCTGTCAACTAACTCATGATTTCCTTGTGACATTCTAAAAATATAATTCTGGTGGTCCCTTTCCTTTCAACGAAAACAAGGAGCATTGTCGTACTGTAAAGATAAACAGATTTATTTTGTAGGCAACTTCCATGTGCAAAAGGTCAGTCTGTAACTGAACGATTTCTAATCCAATTAGATTTATGGCACAATACATCTGAATGTTCTTTTGGTGCATAGATGATAGATCATAATTCATAATATTTTACTCTCTCTCTCTCTCTCATATACATATGCATATATATATATAGAGAGAGAGACAGAGATGTATATGTATACATATAATGTACGTGTGTACACGTATTATGTATACATATGTATGTACGTGTATGTGCGTGAATGTATGTAGATATATATATATATATACACACACACACATATACATATATAAACACATGCATACATACATACATACATACATACATATGAAAGAGTGGGAAGATCTACATGGCTTAGGGCCAGCGTACTTGCGGGAATGTCTCCTTCCAGCATTGAACACCAATCGCCTGGTGCACACTCACAGACAGGGCCTCCTTGGGGTACTGTCAGCCAAACAATGTTGGCTGGCGGTCCCTAGGGGGAGGGCCTTCTCTGTGGGGGCACCCACTTTGTGGAACCAGCTTCCCCTGGAGCTACGATTGGCCCCAACCTCCGCTGCTTTCGCCACAGCCTAAAGACTTGGTTATTCGAACAAACTGGCCTTTTAAATGTTTTGTGGTTTGTGTTTTAAATATTTATTTGGTCTAATTAATTTAATTATTTTTTAATTCTTTTAACTTTTGTATTGGGTGTTTTTATGTGAGCCGCCCTGAGTCCTTCGGGAGATAGGGCGGCATATAAGACCAATTAAATAAATAAATAAGATCTATGGAATATACAACTGCCTTTTTATAAAGCTGTACAAAAATCTGAATTAATGGAATATACATCTATTCATTTAGAAATACATTTCCCAATGTGTTTTATGGCAGTATGTACATGTTAAACCATGCACAGTGCTTTTACAAATGAAAAGAACTAAGTGAAAACCAAACAAACCATATTATATTCTTAGCATGTGTGAACTGGGCCATCAAGTTAAGCCTTTATGTGGCTGATTGGTTGGTTTTGGCTTAACCACAATTAACACAGCAAATCAAGTTGCTACCCGAAGTTTATGATTTAGCATTTTGTATAGTAAGAATCACTACCTGAATAACCTCAAGGCCATTCTTACCTCTTCCTAATCTCCAGATATTTAATATTGGGCTTGTTATCGTTTAATTGTTTTTTAGGTAATTTATTGTATTGTATTTTATATTGTGAGCCGCCCTGAGTCCTTAGGGAGAGAGGGTGGTATACAAGTCTAATAAATTATTATTATTATTATTTATACTTTCACATGATGACTTCAGGACAGTTTAAAAACAGGTCCACACTTCTATGTTCCTATGATGTTGGCTAACATTGGCAGCTGAGCTGATTTATTTCCTGCTGTGGTATAACCCAAATCATAAAGAAGTAGTATTTCTTTTTGCAACAGTCCAGCTCTACATAGTTTGTGGGTGGCCTATTTTGGGAAAAGGACCTTTGCTGTAAAAATGGGGTAAATGATTTTTTAAAAAGTGTGCTATGACATCATAACACAAACCCCTGCCCTTAATGTGCTCACGTACATTATTGTGATTCAAGTACTGAAGCTTGGAGCTTGCACCACGATGCCACTATGCATTTTTTGACATTTTTGAATCATTGCAGTTAGAAATGAAGTTCCTCCAGGCAACTTCAGAGGGCTTAAAGTTCGATAAGAGAAAAGCTGGCTTGACTTAAAGGGGTGAAATAGACTGGAGTTCTTTGGTTTTGTTTTGTTTTTTCCTTTGGCAAGGGATGCAGGGCCATGCAAAGGGCCAGCTGGCTTGGTTTCTTCCTTCTACTCCTTCTGTGTAGAGCAAGGATTGAAGGAATGGTGAGGATATGATTGAAGGAGTGAATGGAGAGTTTCCACTGGCAATGATGATGTGGCTTCTGCCTAATTTTGGCTGGTTTTTACCAGCATTTGTAAAGGGTTAAAAGCAAAGTTCATTACAACCTGAACCAGCTCATTATATTATGAGGTTTTTAGAAGCCATCGTGGTACTGAATAATGCATATCTATCATTATGCCATGTCAGCATACTGACTGTGACATGAAAGCTTTATTGGAACAGTCTTGAATAAGAATTTTACAGCTTATTTATGTTGAAATGGTGCAATTTCTTGGCCTTATTATAGGACTAATTTGGAATTTAGAATGTATTTTCTGCTAATTATTGAACTATAATTTCCTTATTGCACTTCTTCAATTTCAGTAAGGTGTAAAATTAACTTTCTATTTTTGCAGGGGAAGCAACTGAGTCTGAATGAATTGTAGCACAACAAGGAGAGAGACATTTAAAACAGGAAGGACTGGAGAATAGAATTATTTGCCCACACATACATCTTTCACTTACATTAATTCCCTGCCCCTTGTTAGATTTCATTTTGGTTACCAAATTTGTTCAGAAGAAAAGTAGAAGAGAGAGAAGAGATGATAATGTAAGCCAGTCTGAAGTAGGGAAGAAATACACTGACAGTTTGAATCTCCCCCACCCACCCCGATCATTTTGTGATTTAATATCTTTTTCTACCCATTCAGCTCTCCACATTATGGTATTTCAGTAATGGGCAAGTTATGATTTATCAGTCAGTAATTAAATCACTTGACTTGACCCTCTGTTCTCATTAACAGGCCCTTTTTTATCCGATATAGGAAAACTATCCATTTACTCTCTTGATTTGTTATTTATATATCTCTTAATTAATAAGACATTTTATGGCTTCTTTCATATGTCCAGCATAACATCTTTTTCCATACCATTTTTCTAGCCTGTCATTTTTAAATCCACTTTCAAATTAGTCTCAATCTCATCATAGATAACTTTTTCCTCTTTTATAACAAAATCAACTTTTCAAAATTGTGTTTAAAACTTCTTTCCCTAAGAATTGAATGAGCCTCCAATGCTATAAACCTTATTGATTCAAAGGTTCCTAATAACTGTAAAGTAGTGAACAAGCAATATCCAAAAATAATTAGAAAAGGAAGTACGCAAACCCAGTGTGCTTTTGAAGGTGCCAGCTATGGTTTGAGCGAAAAGGTAATTATTCCCTCATCTCCCAGATTTCTAAAGCCATCAGAGACCACTATCTTCCAGTTTTCTCATGAAAAGCAATTGTATAGAGCACTTTTGGGTGCTCTCAAGTCCTCACCTTGTCCTGAGGGGAATTATGAATAACTGGTCTACTTGCTGACTCTTCATTCAGTCACATTGTCTGCTCTGTTTTTTAGTAAGAGCCATTTTCACTTCACAATTTCTTTCCTAGAAGTCCAGAAATGGCTTCAGAAACTCTGAATATATAAGAGAATCAGACATTTTCATGCTGCAGATTTGGCCCCCATTAATCCTTCACAAAGCACTTTGAAATTGACTTCAAATCATTATTAGTTCTGCCACTTTGAAACACAGAGAATGCTTTGGTCACTTTCTTTCCTAGTAACTGGCCAATAAATAGAAGCAAGGAACCATGAACAAGGAGGAAAAAAATAAAATGCACTATTAGTGGCCTCTCCCAATTTTGTTTTGTAGTGCATTAATTATGTTCATTAGTTATAAACTCCTTACTCTTGCATTTGGGTGGACAGATCTTTTCTCAAAAGTTTCCTAGTAAAAAAGTGATTATGAAATATCTACCATAAGTCATGGTGAACTTTATGACTCTCTGTCCATTGAAAAATCCTTACCCAAATCTTTTGTTTAGCTCCTCTCTAGGAAAATAGAAAGGATGGTAGTATAATCTTCTGATTCAAAGCACAGAAATATAGAACCTAATAAACTTTGAAGAAATAGTGAAACAACGTTAGGTAGGTTCAGTCTTGGACTTGGGAAACATTTAGTCATTCATTCTCATATAAAATTAATTAAGCCAAATGCCCACATATAAAAAAGAGTTTAACTGAAGAAATGGAAATATAGGTAAAATAAGGAAGGCAAAATCACAAAATACCCAGTGAAATCAATACTAACTGTCTAGCTGAACCAGTTCTTCACTAATTCCTTTAAAAACCTCTTAGGATTCAGCATGTGTTTATTACAGAGAGAATGACTAGAGAGAGATCAGCTTGCATTTCTCTTGGATATTTGTAGGCAATCCTTCCTCTACCATCCAATCTTTCTTCTCTTAAATCCTTTTTTCTTAGTTTCATAGAAAGTAGGGGACAGGTGAAAACCCATCACTTTGGGAGAATGACTGTTGCCTTAGCCAATCAAGAACAATGTTCCATCTATGATTTCCTGCATCTAGCCATCATATCAGAAATTATATATGGGCTAAACTCACCTTCTTTCATGTCCATTGGTGGAATTAAAAAGGTACAGTCTGATTTTCATCAGCTACTTTTGTATAAATGAAATTGCATGGGAAACATTATTTTGGAAATTGAAAACAAAACTCCATCTGTTAAGACCATCAGCAAGGGGTTAGTTTATCAGATGCTTTAGGGCACATTGTTATTCTACGTATTTGTGACAGCATTTGTCTGGTGGTTGCAAAAATAAATTTGGTGAGGAAATACATGAGGGGAATGTAAAACGCATAAATAAATAATTAAATAAATAAGCAAATAAATAAATAAATAAAATCTCAAGTTAGAGGTTCCCAGGTGCCTTCATGTCATTGTGTTGTGGCCCACCAGCGGCCAGCAGAGTTGGCAGCAGATTCAGACAGTGAGGAGGTTGGGGAGAAACATGGGCCAGTCCTGGAGTCTGAGGAAGGCTCTGATGAGTGCTCTGCGTTGGAGACAGAGATGGGGCCAGGGCCATCTGACAGTTATCAGCTGCCTTTGGAATCGGACATCAGTGAGGCAGAAGAACAACTGAAGCCTGTTCCCAGGGTGCACATGTGCAGAGCTGCCAGAAGAAGGGAACAGCTAAGGAACAAGGGTTAACTTGAGAGTAAAGTCACAGGTGGACGGTGAATGTCCCCTCCCATAGGGAATAAATGAGCAGCGAAAGGGGAGTGGGATTTTGCAGGAGACAATTAATTCATTTGGGTGAAGATCTGTTCCTGCATTCTTGATAATTATTGCCTGCTACAGTGTGGCATCTGAAAGCTATTGGCCTGGCAACTCTCCAAAACCTGATAAAGATCTGTCATTGTGGAATATGAAGGTAAGAGCCTTGGTGGTGCAGGCTGTTAAATGCCTAGCACTTAACTCCAGCTGCCTGCAATTAGTGCAGGCTTGAATCCCACGAGGCTCAAGGTTGACTCAGCCTTCCATCCTCTCAGGGTAGGTAAACTGAGGACCCAAGATTGTTGGGGGCAATAAGCTGACTTTGTAAAAATGCCGCTTAGTAATAAGCAGGCATATACAATGGAACGAAGGCTATTGCTGAGCACATTGGGTTGCGCTCCAAAAATTGTAAGCCACCCTGAGTCTCCGGAGAAGGGCAGCATATAAATGTAATTAAATATATATATATATATATATATATATATATATATATATATATATATATATATAAAGATTGTTGGTTAGGTCTTTGCTGAAGAGGAATTCACTGTAAACTAAATAAAAGGGGTTTATTGGGACAAGGAGTCGGCTTTGTGCTGTTGGGGAAGCCTAGAACACATTGCCAAGACAAAATGTTGGCAACATTGCAGCACAACCCTTTTTCCGCATGCAATAACTAAGTCCTGCATATGAATTAGTAGTAGTAGTAAAAATAGTGTTATGATCATTGTAATACAATAATTGCATATTGCTACTATAGCATCTTTGGGGATTTGGAGGAGGTAAGCTGCAAGATGAAGATACTGATTCTCTATGGGAAATGGGTAAGGAATGCAAGAGCTGCGAAGGGAGTTGAGGCAAGAGTTTTGGCCAATGTGAAAATGACCATTGATTAGGTTGGCCTAAATTTACACAAATATAGAACTCAGGGCCTAGGCCGCTTTCAAAGACAGATTCGGAACCATTAATGAAAGTACATTGAATATCCTGCTAAACCAGGTCTGTCAAACTCCCAGCCTGGGTTGGATGTATCACGTGCTGGCCACACCCACACCTGGTTTAGCAAAGGGGGGGGAATCCTGATTCATCACGTGATGCCGCCATGACAACGTGAGCTTGACAACCCCTGTGCTAAACCAATTGTGGATCCTACCAATGGTGTCCAAAAACATGTGTGTGCTTCTCATCACAGCTGTGATGGAGAAAATGAAGAACATCAGCTTCAAAATCATGCATGTGACGGTAAACCATTTTTCTGAATCAGGTTGCTTTTTCCTCTTTGTTTTGTGAGTAGTAAGATGACATGTCTGACATAATGTCTTTCTGCTCAATATATTCCTGTTGTCAACAAGAAATGAAACTAAAGAATGAGGAATCTGAACTACTTCTTTCAGTGGCTCACTGTTTATCTCCAAAATTCCAACCAGCTCTCTGTTCCAGGCTGTTCAGATCATATCAATACCAAAATAAATGCTCTCCCTCATCACTTTGATTATGTTACTCTCACCCTTTCAGAAGTCTCCATGTTGGCTTCTTATTTGGTTTCAAATCTCTGTTTAAAGATGTGCTCCCCAACTTGTAGCTGACATAACTTCATTTCCTTGATTCATAATCAGTTCGGCTTTTCTTTTAAAGTTGCACAGAACAATTTCTTGTCCTGCTTTTAATCTTTCTCTTTGACCAGAAGGAGGCACCTGCAAGGCTGCTTGATTTTCTTTTTAATTAAAAGAATCCTTTTAAAAAAATAACAATTAAATGGGAAGGAGGTAGCTTGCTGTAACATAGGCACAAACACGATTGTTACTTTGAAGGATGTCTTCAGCTCCCAAATAAATTAAATAGTTATCTTTAGAAAGTAAAAAAGAGGGTGAATAGGTGTGGAGGGACCTCAGAGTTCTGGAGTATGCCCTTTGCCCATAAAAAAGTCAAGGTAATTTGATGATAAACAGAATCAAGTAAGGTGAATCAACAATTTGCCTTCTAGGTAAAGGATGTTTTATACCAGAGGTTTCCAAACATGGCAACTTTAAAACTTGGGAAGAGCATGAACCACATCTTCCTAAATTCCAAACTTCATTTGTTTTATCTGCTGGCAGTTTTAATTTTGTTTTGTTTTCCATTGCACCTATTAGTTTTAAGACACATTATTTACTTAGGATATTTAAATATCTTCTTTCTAATTGCAATCAGAATGCTAATACAAATGAATATATCAGTCAAATTAATTTTTTCCTGGACTGCCAGTGTAATGATGCCATTTGAGTCACTTATATTCAAGCATCTGTTAGGCCTATTTTTTGCTTTCCTTTCCATAAGGCGTTTCTTATTCATTGCAGATCATTGCTATGACTGCTGTCACCCTTTCATAGTTATAAGAATAGTTTTTAGGTTATGAAACGAAGCAACAAAAAAAAAGGTTAATTAAGCTTGTGTAACTATGAGATCAAGGGTTAGGGTTAGGGTTAGAATTTAGTTGTGTCTAACTTTGCTGTCATTAGTATCTATAGAACTGGGGCACAACTCATGTTTATGTGAAGACCTTGGTAAGATTATATTTATTTCACTTCCTGTACTGATAAAGCAGCAAACCTTAATTTACACAGAATCTTTCTTTGAGCAACATCTCTTCCCATTTGGAAAAAAAAATATGCGCAATTTATGAGACGTTCTTGTCTATCAACACAACTGATTACAATCTGAGCTATTTAAAACTCTTTTTCTCACCTATCCAGATGTACTTTTATTGAATTCAATGAAATGGGAGTTAAGGAAATTATTTATTGTACTGTCAGCATTGTTTAAAGGAACCTCTTAAAGGTAAAAGAGAGAAAAGTATGCTGCCCTTCAAGGATATCCGGAAGCTTCCATTGGTACCCAGTGCAATGGTGCGGGCACTCCTAGAACAATCCATGTTACACCTCTGCTCTGAAAACTGCATTGGTTGCCCGTTTGCTTCGGGGTCCAATTCAAAGTTCTGGGTTTAATCTTTACAGCCCTTCATGGCAAGGACCAGGCTATCTGAGAGTCTCTTTGCCTTTCCCATCACATCATCTTATGCCATTAGATCTGGCAGAGAAGGCAAAGTGTGCGTATCATCAGCTAGGGATCTACATTTGGTGGATCCCATGAGATCCCACTCTTTGCCACAGTGCTCACATTATGGAGTTTTCCTCTACCTAAAATTAGATTAGTTCTACTCCTTTTGATATTCCAGAAGGCCCTCAAGACATGATTATGGATCTCAGAAAACTGGAGATGTGTTTAGATGGCTCCATTGTTGAAGTGGCCATTCTTACCCTGTCTTCACCTATGTTTTGAATATTTGCTTTCATAAAATGTATTTAGGTAGAAGTTTATATTTTTTGTATTTTTTATGTTTACATCTGTTTTTATCTGATTGTTGTGTGGCAAGAGTTGCTTTTGGTGAGATGAGCAGCTATATAAAGGATTAATAAACAAATAAATAAAATACACAACCTGTCAGACGAATCACATGGGACTTTTTCAGTGTAGTCAGAGACTGTAAGAGGTGACTTTCCAGGGTGGAATCTTTAGGGCTTCCTTTCCCAATTTGGTCCCTTCCCAATAATTTGAGATTACAGATTTCAAAATTCCCAATCTGTATCTTGTCTCTGAATTCTAAGAGTTGTAGTGCCAATTTATTTGGAGGGCACCAGGTTGAGAAGGACAAAGTTAAGGCTTTGTATACTTTAGACTGGGTCATGTTTTGAGACTGGTTTAATGTATTGAATGAATAAAAGCCTTTATATATATATATATAAGCTATAGCATCATACTTTTGCATGAACCAACATTGAACACTGGTCTTTTATTGAGTTTAAATCTCAAGAATAGTCTGATAATTTTTGAGATAATTATAGATAATTCGGATCAAATCCCCACTCACTGACCACAGAGCAAAGTTGGGCAGCCAAACACCATTCTTTCCACAATATTAAGCTGACAGAGTGGGAAACAACCTTTGTCCCCCAGTGACAAAATATTGTCACCCAATTGCTAGGAAACGAGTGTTTTCCTCCATGCAACACAAGAGCTGTGCTGAAGAAAGAGATCTGGAGCTACCCCAACAAGGGACTTAATTTTCCATTATAAGAGTGTCATTGCTCTTCTTAACAGTCCTTAGATGTCAACAGGAATTTAGGCATCTACTGGATGCAGTGCCGAAAGCTCAAGAGTTAATGCGCTGACAGAAGCTTGAGGTTTACATTTGAAAACCAAATATAAAAATAATATGATGAGTAAGACTAAAATTCCCTTGTTTGAGTTCCAAGGGACAAGCTCTCTCTCCCACCCCCTTCCGATACAGACTTCTCCTTTTTTGCTGGGCCTTGCAGAACTGCAGCCTGGGATGAGTCAAAGCAGCACAGCGCAGCCCACTCTCTTGCAGGGTGTCTCCACCAGATGTGCTCCTAACAGCTCACTGTTGCCTCAGAGGGCTAAAAGGGGCATAACATAGGCCAGCAGCATCAGAATATCTGTCTGTCTCTGAATTTGATCAGAACACCAAAGCATTTAAAAAAAATTGCCTGGGAAAAGGAGAGAACGAGGAACAGGTGACGGGAGCTCATGGCTTATACAGGTAGTCCTTGACTTGTGACCACAACTGAGCCCAAAATTTGTGCTGTTAAGCGAGACACTTGTTAAATAAATTTAGCTTTAGAAATCACCAGTTGCCAAGTGTCTGAATTCTGATCACGTGACCATGAGGATGCCACAGCGGTCATAAATGTGAAAAATGGTTGTAAGTCACTTTTTCCAGGGCTGTTGTAACTTTGAACGGTCACTAAATGAACTGTGGTTGTTGAGGAAATTTTGGTTGGTTATTGGGAAATTTTATTGTGAGTACTGACATTTTATAGGTTTCCAGACAAATGATTACCTTGTTGAGTACTATAAAGAAGTAGAAATTTTCTTTAGAAGACATGTTCTTTCCAAGGAGAAGTTGATCACTCTAGAAATGCATTAAATCGTGTGAATATTCTGTATATTACCCACTAACACAAATCTACAACTAGATTTGTGTGAAAGGAATCATTATATTGGCAGTTTCTATGTTGTGGTGCTTTTCCCGTGTTTGTCTTCTCCAGAGTAACTATGCCCTGAGCTGACATTTTCAGTAAGCTGTTCAGCATAATCCCAAATTTCTTCAGATCCCTTGCAGATGCAGTTTCCTTCAAAGGATGCTATGCCAATTTTGCTACTCAGAAAAATCCCCCCTTTTCTTCCAATTCTCATCTATTTTTATCTCCCTGGCCTTAATGCAATTTCCCACAGTGATTCTATTCTGGGAAACACCTAACATACACATCATAAAATTCACATGTAATTTGCATAAATGGGTCTGCCCCTACAAATCACAACATTAGAATTTGTAAAACTTCTTCCATTTCTGCACTGCCATTCCTTTTAACTATGACATTGCTTTTTCAATCAGCATTAGGAATTGGTTGTTTACTTTTATTTATCCCAGCAGCTAAAAAAAGTGAATCAATCAAAATTCAACAGACTGAAACCACCACTCTGAGGAAAAAAAACCTCAATAAAAATGGGAAATTTTATTATGAATACTGACATTTTATAGGTTTCCAGACAAATGATTACCTTGTTGAGTACTATAAAGAAGTAGAAATTTTCTTTAGAAGACACGTTCTTTCCAAGGAGAAGTTGATCACTCTAGAAACGCATTAAATCGTGTGAATATTCTGTATATTACCCACTAACACATGTTCTGGCAATTCCAACCCTAAGGAAAATACCTTTTGAGTACCACACTACTTTAAATCAAATACAAGAAAGCATATGAGAAAATTTATGTTTGCATTTTATAGTACAGAATCATAAACTGGAAGATACCATAGTGGTCATTTGGTCCAATCCCCTGCAGGTGAAGGTTCCATTACACTACAACTTCTCTGACAGATGTTCAGATGGTCTCAATTTAAACTGCCCTGAATAAGGAGGACTGGACTATCTCAAATTGCATCCTTTTCCACAGGCAGAACTTCCTGGTAATGTTTAGTTTGAAACTTAAATCCTTCTAATTGAAGCCACTCTTTTTGGTTCTGCCCTTTGGGGCAATAGAGTAAGTCCACCACTCCTTTTTCTTTCAGACAATCTTTCAGAAATCCTAAAATCCTAGAACTGTGGCATTGGAGTGGACTGCAAGGTTCATCTGGCTCTACACATCTATAATGTGTAGAAAAATAAATTAAACCATCCATGAGAAGTGTCTGTTCAGACTGTTCTTAAAAATCTCCAGAGATGGAGAAGCCATAATCTTCATCGGAAGACTATTCCACCTATGGTCTATTGAACAGATCTTACTCTTAGATATTACGCTGACCACCAGAAAGCACTATGTGATCAATAGGGGATCGCCCTATTGCGCACCCACAGACAGGGCCTCCTTGGGGTACCGTCAGCTAGACAATGTCGACTGGAGGTCACTAGGGGGAGGGCCTTCTCTGTGGGGGTGCCCACTTTGTGGAGCCAGCTTCCCCTGGAGCTGCGACTGGTCCCCGACCTTTGCTCCTTTCGTCGCAGCCTAAAGACTTGGTTATTTGAACAGGCCAGCCTGGACTAAGGGGGCGGGGTTGTTTTAATATTTTAAAGGTTTGTAAATGGGTTTTAATGATTATTTGGTCAAATTTGGTTTAATTCCTTTTTAACTTTTGTATTTGTATGGTTGTTTTTATGTGAGCCACCCTGAGTCCTTCGGGAGAGAGGGCGGCATATAAGACCAAATAATAAAATAAATAAATAAATAAATAAATAAATAAATAAATAAATAAATCTATGTAGTTGTAAATGTATATCATTATTTCTGGTCCTAGTTTCTATAACAATGGGAAAAAGGTTTCTTACCATTTTTTATTATGACTTTTTTTATATATGTGAACACTGATTAACATATTTCTCCCTGGTTTTTTGATTCCAGGCTGAGCATCCCTTCACCCTGTCCTCCCAGGACTAGTCCTAATTCTCTGGACCATCTGTTTTTGCTTCAGACCTGTTCCAACTTGTCAATATACTTCTAGAATTGTGATCCTCAATTAGTGCAGAAGAAAATAAGGACTCCATGTAACATTGCTAGAGGGCTTCTTTCCATGCAGCCCAGAACTGTGTCAGCCTTTTTACAGCTGTCTTACACTGTTGAATCATATTCAGCTTATTGTCAGTGTTTCTGAGTCATGGAACCCACATCTTGTACTCGCTCTCTACATTTTTAATGCAATGTCTGACAGAAATATAATACCTCATATTACTCCCCTTTCAACTCAGTCTTTCAAATTAGATTAGATTATAATCTTATTCTGTAATGTTGAGCGTTGTCCAGGTCTCCTTTTTTGTTTCATTTGCAAATTAGCTAACAAGTCTACCAATCTCATTATCTTGGTCATTAATAAAAATGAAGAATATGAGCCTCTAGGCAGACTCCAATACTTCCAACAGAATTTCAGTCTTCTAATTCCTGAATTTCTGTGCAAACATATTTTACATCTTCTTTTGCACCCTTTCTCTTGGATCTCTGCAATACATTGTAGCCCTTTAATGCTTTAATTACAAGTAAGATCCCATCAAGTTTCAATAATGCCAAACATATCTTATTTGTATTCTTAAGATCTCTAGCTCTCCCTGGATGGCAAATATAGTCTGTACATTATAGAAACACCTGAGGCTTTGAGTACCACCTACTGGCATAATTGAGAAGCTGTGAGTCCCAATTCCCCCGCTTCTTCCTTTCTTAGCTCTACTCCTTGGCTGGGTATTCAGTTCTGGATTTCTGCATCATCCATTTCTTGTTCTTGGTTAAGACCTTCCTGATAAGGTTGATGAGGCATTTAGCAAATACTTCCCATTTTTGTAAGATATAATATGTCTCTTCTAAGGAATCTTTGTGAAGGTAGAACAATCCATTGTTAGATAATCCAAAATCACCTTTTGCATAGCCAGTTGTTGGTTTCTAAGATCCTATTTTCTGCTTCTTTGGATCTGCCATAGTAAATTTAACTCACTAAGAAATCCAACAACTGATACATCTCCCAGTTGCCAGGTTACGTACACCTGAAACTTCCTGGAGGTTAGCCATGATCAGTGGGAATTTATAAGATGGGAAAACATACAACGGAAGCAGAAAACAAACAAGATTAACACAGCTACCCTTCATTCACTCCTGTGTATTCTTAACTTCACAAATACTTTTTTCTTGACTGGTGAGTGCAGAAGGTTTGTACATCCTAATAGCTTCCAGCAATACTATGAACCTACTGGTATTTACTAATTTCTACCCAGACCTCCCTTCCCTTTTTCTTTTTAGCTTTGTGTCTTCTAAACAAACAATATAATAACAAATCCTCTGTACTACAAACAAAAGTGTTCACAGCCTGCAGCTGATACTTTCAGGCTTGTTGAATCTTCTGAAACATAAATCACCCCACTTGAAGGGGAAAAGGGAGCATCTCAAATGGAACTACCCCAAGGACTCTTTACCAAAGTGTTCCTATCTCAGATGAGTTCTCCCTTCCCCAAATATATTCAGCAAGGAAGCCAACACCGGGAGGTGGGGAGTGGGGAAACGATTGCTTAATTACTCCAAAACTAGCAGTTTACAATGAGTCCCTGGCCTCTTGTATCCAGGGAACCAAGAGTAAGAGTCACAAAAAGTTACATAGGTCTTAAAATGAATATTAAACAGAGACCATTTAATTATTCTCTAGCGGAGGCTCATAATTCTAGAAATAAAATTGCTTTAGAATAAGCAATAAGTAATAAGAATCAAGTTAACCACAAAGGGAAACCTTGGGTATCCTTCATGGTGTGAAATTACTACATTTTTTGGAAGAAATATATGTATGTGTAAGAGGGGGGGGAAAGAGGGGGAGGGGAAGAGAGAGGATGCTAATTGATATTTTAACAATCTGAGCCAGAATTTACAACAGGAAGAGATGAAAATTGTAACATAAATTCTTGAATTTTCAAAGCATGAACTCTACAATCAATTACTCATCACCTGGCACAGATTGTCATAATAATAAAAATTTCATGTTACAATTAATTGAAAGAATTCAAAGCTACAAGAAGGCTAACAAGAAGGAAGGAAGGAATTTACATTTGTACAGGCAAGCATAAGCATCATTACAAAATTGTTTCAACTTGAATTCTTATTCAACATCACCATGAGGTCATATTCTTCCTCATATTTGCCTAGGGCAGAATTTTCTCTGGTTTTTTTTGGTGTACATTTACTTATCCCCCCTGAAGCATTTCAGCTCTTCTGTCCAGGGACCTCTTGTCTTGCCAGAGGCATTTCAGTGTAGCAAATCTCTCAAGTTCCTTCACTTTCTCTTCCAATAAGGAAAGAAGTTTGTATTTGCAACAGATACAACATGGTCCTTTCAGATAGGAAGACAGTCACTGTAGACACTGCAGGTGAACAATTCTATTTTCTCCCATTCAATCTTGTCCAATTCTTGGAGATTGCCTGGACAAGTCCCTGCAGTTTTCTTGCTAAGGTTTTTCAGAACCTTCTTTGCCATTGTCTTCTTCCTACAGCTGAGAAAAAGTGACTGGCTGGCTTTGTGCCTAAGTCAGGACTAGAACTCATGGTTTCCCTGTTTCTAGTTTGAGGCCATCACTGGATCTATTTCGGGATCATTTCTAAACCATGCTTACACAGATAGCCTTATACTCAATTATTCTAACTAAAAGAGTGGAGCTGAGCCCTGATAGCATCCTCACTTCGTGGTTTTGTAAAAGTGAATTCACAATAAATTGAGACATTCTTCAAGAAGTTTACCAAGTGATCAGTGCTCAAACTTCAGTAGACATAATGCAATTGCATATCAGTCATTGCTACAATTATGGTAAATGTTATACTTTAACAGGCCAAGGGTCTTAATTCTTAATGAGACTATTCTCATAATATTGGAGAACTAGTTGAATACTAGTTGGGATCTATCGATAAGTTGGCAAAATAATTAAGGACTGATTTCCACTCATTTCATCCCAACACTTTGATGGCAGGATTCCATGAGTGATTTATAACAGCATCTAGCATCGCGCAGCTATTAAGTACAGTAAAGTCATCGTTATTTCAGCACAATGCTGAATGACACTAGAAGACTCTGCAATGGGGATCCTGCCAGAATCTGCACAGAGCAGATCATCTAACCTACTCCCCAGCATGGGCTTCCAGTGCTATTTCTTTCTCAATCCCCGCCCCTCTTTTTTCTTTTTTTCTTACACTACTTTTCTAATCCAATGGCATAATAATGCTTATCAGTGCATCATTAAAGAATTTCAAAGTTGTACAATTTGTTTTGGATCTTTTATCTTTAGACTCCAAACATAGATGAGAGTGACATGTAGGCAGGAAATCTAAGCTAGTGAGATTTTGGGCTATTTTCATTGGGCACCTTATATGTGCTATATACAGCCTTCTCTAAGCAGTTTACAGAGTCAGCATATTGCCCCCAATAATCTGGGTCCTCGTTTTACCAACCTTGGAAGGATGGAAGTCTGAGTTAACCTTGAGCTGGTGAGAATCAAATTCCTGGCAGTCAGGAATTCATTACTGCATTCTAACCACTGCGCCGCCATGGCTCACAACCCTATAAAATTACTTATACTGTGAATGATACAATCTTTTATTTTTTAAACTGACATTCTTATATGCAAGTGTATATGCAGGTCTCAGCCTTTAAAGTATTGAGTCTGTCATCTGCACTGCTATAACTATCTGGTTTGGTTCTGCAACCCAACAAGACAGACACAGACTTCAGGGAGTAATTAGGACTGCAGAAAAAACAATTACCACCAACCTGCCTTCCATTGAGAATCTGTATGCTGCACAAGTCAAAAAGAAGGCTGTGAAAATATTTACAGACTCTTCACATCCCGGACATAAAATGTTTCAACCCGTACCCTCAAAACAACACTATAGAGCACTGCACACCAGAACAACTAGACACATGAACAATTTTTTCCCAAACACCATCACTCTGCTAAACAAATAATTCCCTCAACACTGTCCAACTATTTACAAAGTCTGCATTACTATTACTATTAATCCTCCCATCCTTCCTTTCACCCATCTCCTCCCACTTGTAACTGTATAGCTGTAACCTTGTTGCTTGTATCCTAACGATTTTTATTGGCTGTTTCCTAGTATGATTTGATTGCTTATTGTACCATATGACTATTATTAAGTGTTGTACCTTAGGATTCTTGACTCTTGACGAATGTATCTTTTCTTGTATCTATACTGAGAACATATGCACCAAGACAAATTCCCTGTGTGTCCAATCACACTTGGCCAATAAAGAATTCTATTCTATTCTATTCTATTCTATTCTAAAGCAAGAGCCATCTGACTTAGCAGTGTGTTTCCAACTTACAGAACTGTGTATCTCCATGTGCTTAAATTAAAAAGACAAATTATATAGTGTGACTTTCCACCTTCTTTCCTTTTCCACCTTTTTCCACTTCTGTTTTTGTTGTCATCAATGTCTTACCAGAAGAAAGATACCTTGCCTGACTCTCCTGACAGATAAATCTGCTCAAAGACACCGGTATCTCATTCATGACAATGTCATCTACTAGGCAAGGAAATCCACTGATAAAGGTGAACTTGTAAGTTTATGAACAAAACACATACAGGGGTTTCATTAATATATGTGTCTGGGAAGCAGCAGCTGCACTGGAAACAATACTGGAAAATTAAAGTGATGCTTCAGAAATTAAAAGAGCCCCAGTACAGATCCTGCCCATTAAAAATATTTAAAGTTGCAATATTTTCCCATCAGTGGAGTTCCCCTTTTTGCTGCTGTTTGGGGCTGAGTCAGGAATTTACCCTCTCACCATTACCCAATAGAAGAAACACCCAAAGCAATGTTTGAACAATATGTTCAGTAAAAATTGCAAACTTGTGGGAAGCATTAACACACCAGTGTATAACCTTAAGTATCAATAGCTTGGGGTTTTGCGGAGGGGCAGGTGTTACATGCATACCAAGGACCAGCTTATGGTCACTTACACACACACACATACACACACACACACACTGCTACTCAATAGCCACCCTCAAATCACTTTCAACCCAAACAGTAAGCCACAACCAGTTCTTTGGAATATATGAAGACCCAGTGAATTTAAAGTAGCAGCAAAACTTCACTGGTTATAATGCTCTTTCTCACTCTCATGCATAAACACATCCATGACCTTCTCAGTTTGTTTTGAGATCTCTTATCTTTAGACTCCAAGGATAGATGAGAGTGATATGTAGGCAGGAAATCTAAGCTAGTGAGATTTAGGCTGTCAGGCATTAGCCAGAGGGAGAGAAACTGCCAAGTCTGGATCCAAAGTGCCTCAGGATGGGCAGGCTTCAGGATCCCTTTTATCCCTGGAAGCTCTTGCCTTGTTGATTCCCAAGACTGGGAGTTATTCTTGCCTTATTGATTTTCAAATCTGATAAGTGTTGATGGGGGGGTGGGAGGTGAAATCTACATGTGTCCAGGCCCCACTTTGTCTGGTTCAGGTGACATTTTATCTTTTGTTTCCTTAATGACTCAATTCTTTTTTAACTACTCCCTGAAGGGATCTTTTAGATTCCTGGCTCTTGTCCACCCCCCTCACATGCCTTGTTCATCTTTAGGTATGGCAGCTTCAGTACCTATATACTGTATCATAGTTTTTGTTTTGATTAGTTTTAAAAGCTAACAATGCTTTCCAAATTATGACTGAAAGGCTAAATGTATCTATTTTTAGTAGAAGTGAAAAACTAGGGTCCCTCCAGTTTATAGGATGCATCCTTTCAGATTATTTGCCAGGATAATAGAGGAGTGTGGATGTTTCTGTCCAAATCATAAAAGAGCAGCAATTCTTGACCTTAAGGAGAGAGAGAAAAAAATAAGGAGGCGTGAAAGACCAGAAACACCAAACTGTATAGCTAAATGGTGCCTCTGTGTGGTTATTCCCTGATGTTACAATTCCTAACTTTCTCTCTGGGTCAATGAAAGGCATAAAACAGGGACTCTTATATGGTGGAATGTAAAACTACAACACCTCTTCTCTTCCTTTCAATAAGTGACATGAATCAGTCCTTCGTGCTTACTGACATAAAATTTGTTGTCCCCATTGCCGATCTCTATCCCACCACAAAAAACCTGTCCCAAATGGAAATGTCCTTATATCCTATATGGAAGACACTCTAGAGAAAGGGATTAGCAGGTTTCCCATTCAGTAGGCATCACCAGCTGGTAAGAAAATACCCACCTAGCAATCTTCTTAACAAAGAATGAGACTGAGGAGGAAACAGATTTCGATGGATCCTAAGACCTTATCAAATCCTGATCCATACTTCAAATAAGCTCCTAGCAGTAAATCCCGATGCTGTGAAAACTGGGAGAATAGGAAGGGGTAGAAACAGTTAACAACTGCGTGAGGATTGTAAGTGGTAAACAGAAAATCATTTCTCTTTTCTACTTTACTACACAGTTCCTCTCCACCACCACTGCTGGTCAGCTGCTCGTTGGTCTGATCCAGGTCTACAAATTGGTATTGGTTAGAAAAGCTAATGGATAAAGGAGGAGAGGAGAGTTAGATAGAAGCCAATTCATCAACTAAGCAAAGAAGAATGGCCATGGAGGACAGCAGTGTCCAGCAATCAGATAAGATAGCCCTGTATAAGTCTAAAGGAGTCAACAGATACCAGGCAGATCTCATCCCTTAAGTTGAGAACATGATTAGTCAAATTTGAAACTGAATTCAAAGTAAAGCTGCTGTGGCTTGCTATTTACTTAAGTGGCAAAGCACTTCTTTAAATCAGAGGATGGCCCAAGACTGTTTGGCGATTGGTTGGGTAGCAGATGAAGGTAACATCCCAAGGACATGGCAGAAAGAGAGGTTGCCACTGAATGTTATGCTATAAAATTCAATGGGAAAAAGATAGTAATAACCATCCATCCATATTGACAAAATTGTCATCCGTCAACTGCAAAAGAGAGTTTTATTTGGAGCAACTTACATCTTGCAATAATACCTTTAACATCATCAAACATCTGCCTATCCCAGTTCTTTGGGAAGGACTATATAGGTGGATAAAAATTCTACTTCTAGTCTAATGAAAAGAACTAGGGATGACAAGATAGCAGTGCCCCAATATTTGAGAGGCTGCCACAAAGAAGAAGGGGTCAATTATTCTCCAAAGCACCTGAAAGCAGGACAAGAAGCAATAGATGGAGACTATTCAAGCAGAGAACCAACCTAGAACTAAGGAGAAATTTTCTGAGAGTGGAACAATTAATCATTGGAATGGCTTGCCTTCGGAAATTGTGGTTGTTTCATCACTGCAGATTTTAAAGAAGAGATTGGACAGCCACTTGTCCAAAATGATATAAAGCTTCCTGCTTGAGCAGGGGGTTAGACTAGAACAGTGGTTGCCAACTGGTGAGCCGCAGCCCACTGGTGGTTCACTAGAAAATTTTGGTGGTCTGCAGAGAAATGTCACCCCCAGAGCACCCCCAAAGCAATTAATCCAGGCTGCGCAGGAACACAAGGCTGCACTGCCCACATGGCCTGTGGGAACCCTCCCCACCCACTCACTCCTTACCTGGCAAACTTGCCTGCTAAATTGCTATTTTTCCTTTTTTTCCGACCATCAGCTGTTCTACTGTGTCAGGAGATTTAGATTAGCTAGAAAGCAGAAAATCGTTGGATTTCTTATTTTCCAGCTAATCTTTAGATCTTCGGCTCTGCTTTTAAGCAGAGCTGAACCTTCCTTAGGACTGAAGCTTCTATTATTCAGTGCAGGTAGCCGATGGCAGAATCATTGATCTCTAAGTGAATCTGTGATTCTGTGAGCAACTCAATCTGCCTGCCTGCTTTGCCTGATTTTGCGTAAAAGTTGCTCTTTTTTTATAAAAAATTTAATATTTATATACATGGTGTGTTGTGAGTTAATTTTGTGAGTTTGCTTGCTAGCAAATTTTATGTGACAGACACAGATAGACAATGGCAGAAAGATAGATCTCTGAATCTGTTATTTTGTGAGCAACTCAATCTGGCTGGCTGCTTTGTCTGATTTTGGGTAAAAGTTGCTCTTTTTTTATAAAAAATATCAATATTTACATAAATATTTATAATATTTACATACAAGCCATGCCCAGCCAGTCACATGACCACCAAGCCACACCCACAAATTGGGCCCCGCCTAAGAACCAGTTGTTAAGAAATTTGAATCCCACCCCTGCCTCTGTGTTTTTGTGTGTTTGAGAGAGAGGGAGAGGTTAGATCAGATTCTCTCTCTCTCTCTCCAATGTCAGCAAGCCACCGTCAGTCAAAATTCATATTAGTGTTCCCCGGGATTTAAAATTATGAGTTTGATGGTTTCTGAGGTCCAAAAGGTTGGCGGCCTCTGGACTAGAAGACCCTCCCACATCCTTTCCAACTCTGTCATTCTGTAAAATCCAATCTAAACATCTGAGTGACTATGCCACCACCACAATGTATTAAACTTGTATGCTATCTGAATCTCAATGACTCTAGGCACATCTAATTAATTAAAATAAAAAAATTACAATATTTATTTCTGATCTTTTCTTCTCAGAGGATTCCACAGTAGTTTATACCAGTAGCCCACAATATCTTAAATAAAATGATCACACTAGAAAAAAACAATTAAAAACATTTTTAAAAAAGCAATAGAAAAGCTTTAAGCAGTCTTGTGTCAGGCGCAGGAGATCAGAAGCCAGGATAGAGTTAAAAAAATATTAGGCATTTATTCCAGGCAACCTATACACACAAATCTGTTCTACTAGCTGTCAAGGCAAATTGGTTCCAGATAAGAGTCAGTGAACTTCAATGGGAACTGGATTTAGGTCTCTTATGGGAATATAGCAACTCCAAACAGTTGATGCATTTGACCTCAGGCTCAGCTGGGTCATCTACATTTGGCCATGAAGTTGTTATGCCATAAATACATCATATAAGAGTCAGTTTATAGTGTGTGGATTAGCCAGGGTTCTCTTTGAGAACATTTCTTAAATGGGCTGTTGTTCCTAAGAAGGCTCTATTCTGAAGAATAGAGGAGAAAAAAACTCTTCAGATGGCACCACAAGTAAAGTGATTCCAGCTTAATTTAAATAATGAGGCTGAGAGAAGTGAGAAAGGAGTATTATATGTACCTGTAGCCTAGAGCCTTTAAAAGGGATTAACAGGAAATGGGTCACTCAGGTAAGTCTGTCTTGCCCCTGGGAAAAATTATAGCTGGGATTATCAGGCAGCTAGTTGAACATACCTTTCTCCTGGTAACAAGCTAGAATTAGGAGTATTTCAAACTATTGATCAATGTGTTTAATCTGATAGACTCATTACATTCAACTAATTTTTAATAGATCACTTAACCAGCTGCACATTTTTAATAGATCACCTAACCAAATCACTTAACCAGCTCCAACTTCCTAAGTATCTACCTTTCATCATATAACTTGAAAATCCTTATGGCAGTAGGAATATCATTAAAAGTAAAAAGAATAGCGAGAAAATGCACTTATTATGCTCTGGAGTATTTTATTTTTCATTATAACATGTTCTCTTATCAATTTGGTGCCAGGCAACATTCTTGGGAGATTACGGGAACTGAAATCCACCCATCATGTGTTAGAAGGAAAATCCATCTGGTTCAAAGGTGGGAGAAAAACGCTGGAAATAACATGGAGGCTGCTTGGAAAAAGTTTATGGATGAACAGAACCAACACACACAGCATGTGATTCTGGGACAGCTGACCAATTGATTTGGTTTTACATGGGCTTTTATACAGTTTTTACAGCATTTTGTAATCTGGAGGCTTGTTTTGTGTGTTTTTATTATTTGATTGGTTTTACTTGTTTCACAAAGGCTCATGATGGGTCTTAATTATCAGCTTCCTGAACCTAATCCTGTCAGGGTGTAATTGATTTTATCCTGTTATCTATTGTCTCTAGCCTGCCTTTCTTAATGGACAGGTACTGTTTCATGTCCTGTCCTGAATCCCATCACCTAGAGGTGAAGTTCTTTTGTCTTGTCTTGTGAATAGGCTGGTCCAATCTTTCTTAATGGGCCCAAAATATCTGCTGGGGGCTATTAAGAAAGACTGAGTCTGCTTTCTGTCTTTAAGAGCAAGTTTCTCCATTTCTCCCTTTGGGAAAATATAATATTCTGCCTCTTTTAATATTCCCACAACATTTCATTCTTCTAGGAAGGGGGAGGGGGCTTCCCACATCTGCAAGCAGGAGATATCCAGGTACTCATCCAAATTTCCATAAATTATCATTCAATAAATACTAGATAAGCGCAGGGCAATTCTATTATCAGTTACAAGCTGCATGCACTTTATCCAGGTCTTAACAAGAACTTTAGTCAGCAATAAAGACTAAGGCACCCCTGCTTTCAGACTATTTCAAATATTTCAACTGATCCAGTATCCAAAAATCTGAAAAATGTACATTACTCTCGCGGACGGGTGATGCGGGTTTGTCAGAGGCTGACCAAGATTTCACTGCTCCCTTTTTACTTTGATAGCGAGATCTTTTCCTTAACTTCCTATGTGAGGATAAGACCCACTGGATCCCCTCGGCAACAAACACACCAACCAGGGAACACTGCCTTCCTTGTCCAAGATGTCCCGCGGAAAGAGGCGAGCGCAACCCCGCCGTTAACCGCAGCCGCCAACCCGTCACCCGGTCTTGAGTTGCGCAAAACCCACGCCGTAGCTGCAAAATGCTTGCTCCGCTCGAGATACGGAGCATAGGACGGCGGGAGAGGGGACGAGGATGTGATCCAAAAGCCCAAGTCTCCTGAGGCCCGCACTGCGGAAACAGGGATCACAACTCCGATCAGATTCGCAGAACCCACCCCTACGAACGCGAGCAAGTTTTGGAACGCGCCCGTCCCCAGCTCCGACCGGTCTCGGCTCAGATACGGAGTGCGCTTCGCCTAAGGTTTCCCCCTTTCAACAACTACGTCGGAAGTGGTGCATCTGCTAAAGCCTCCGCCGGAGTGGGGAGGCTGGATTCGAGGGGGGATGTGTCCGACGTGGCTAAGTTTGGGAGGCGGAGCTGGGGCTGGAGGGGCGGGAGAGTCCAGAGCCGAAGCGCGCTGGATGGCAGGGGCAATCTGGAGCTCCCGGGTATCAGACGGTAATACATTCAGTCCTGTTCGGGGTTGGGTAGGTGGGTGGGTGGGAGAACCTAGGTGAGAGTCGTCCCTAAAGGGAGAAAACAAATTCCCTTTCCCTCGGGGGGGGGCTGAAGGATAAGATCGGGTCGGGCCAGGGGCTATTTGAGGGCAATACGCGCGCCGGCGTGGAGTCGATGAGGATGCTGCGAGAGATGTCCTCCACCCGAGCAACAGGGGAGAACAGGAACCCAGCCCAATTGCTTGATGCCTGGGGCTAAGGTGGCTCTTGCGTTTCTTCCACATTTAATCCGTTGCTCTTGTTGCACATACTTTCATTATCCCTTGTGATTAATTAAAAGCCTGGTCGGCTGCTTTTTAAGGGCTGGACTTTTGTGATGGCGAGCCTTGTAAACTTCCAGAATGCTTTAGAGTTAATTTCGAATGCCCCTCTAACTCTGTGGGGAAAAGGGCTGGGACATTTGTCTTCCAACCTCATCATTTTATCTTCAAATAGAAAATAATAGCCCAAAGGCTCAACTTATCAAAGTTTTGACCTCTCAGAATCATGGATTATCAAGATAGTGTTGCTAAAATGCAAACTTTGCAGCCATCACCATTTACCTTCCTATTTAAAGCAGGCAGTCGATCGATAGCAGCATCCAGAAAAAATCCAACTTATTCTACCGATAAAACTACAACAGTTTTAAATGAAAGTTATCACAGTGATGTTGGCTTTCACATCAGTCCTACTTAATTTTAGTTAATATCTGATTTTACATTCAATCTTTGTTGCCTTATTTCACATCAGTAATAGTTTAAGCATGCCAGCTCTTCTTGTCAAATCTGTCCAACAGTTTATACATTCAAAAGTAAATTAAGGGTATGGGACATGGAAACAGCTGTGCTAGAAAAACAATTAAGTGGATTTCATATTGTGATGTTTAATGAGGTCTGATCATCTAGAACTTTATGCCTTATCAGATGTAAGAGAGTGAAATAGGCAACAGACTGACTAAAGCTGGATGTTATTTATAGGAGTTGTAAATTCAGTACATCTGAATGACACTAGATAAACACAGGAACATCTGAATGACACAGATAAACACAGGAACCAATTCATAGGTGATGTTGGCATTGTAGTTGTATGATCCCAGCCTGGCCAATTAAGAAAGGTTGAAATGATACATACCTCAATCTTTTTTCAGACAGGCCTAATTTATATAGTTCATCCTGTTACCTGGGGAAGGAGACTATTTTAACAACAGTTTGTGTTGTTGTTCCTTTTTTGCTCCCAAAAGACTGCAACCTAGCATCAAGCAGACGTGGAGGAGAAATGATTTAATGCCTTTTCTGTTTTGATTAAAACTAAAAATGTATTCCAACATATTCCAAGTAGTGAAAAGAAAAATACTTTATGTACACAATTTGTAACTTAGAAAAATCCTGACCAAATGATATGCTGAGCACCAATATTGTAAATGGTTTCAAAGGGGATTTGTCATGAGTTACACATAGGACTATCCATGGTGATTGATTGCATTGATGGCAAAAAGGTTATAACAAGAAATTCAGAAAATTGGTATCCTTGCTTAGATATTCTAGATAGTTTAGGGAAATGATCTCTCTATTGCAAGTGAATTATTGTTGGCTAATTATTGTTGGCTAATTAAGAGGCATGCATAAGTGCACAATTGTGCCTACCTCCCTGTCCTATTGACCCCATTTATTCGTACCTATTTCCTGTATTCATACTCATGTTTATACTTACTCCTATTATCTTATAAGTAATTGACAAATCAAATAAATAAATAAAATAAAATTTGAGTTAATGGATGCATCATCATCTGACTAGCAAATTATGCTGATAATACAGTTTGCATGATTCTGCAGAAATGTAGCAAAAAAATTTATGGGATAGAGAATTTAGTTTCTGTAATTTTTTCATTTGTTCCTTGGCTTTGAGGTTGAAATTACATTGCTTAACTTGAAAAATATAGGATCTAATAAGATTTCTAGTGGTTGGTTTCTGGCAGAACTTGTCGGTCTGTGACTAGCAGAACTAGAAAAAAGAAAAAGCAGTAAACATCACAGAATAGATACTGTAAAATTAGAAAGGTTTTCTTTTCCTGATGAGGAATTTGAATTGCATGACTATAAAATTCCTGCCAACTGTATATATCAAACGTGCTACTTTAAGATGGAGTATATTGGCATCTGATGTCTTTAAGGAAAGGCTGTCAGGTTAGATCAGATCTCAATGTATTAGTGGAAGAGCTTGATCAAAAGTAATCTAAAATCGTAATGCATTTCATTTTTATTTAAGAAAGGATAGCAGACTGTACACCTGTAGGATTAGAAGTGCTGCATGGGAATGGGATATAGTAGTCATTAGGGGAAGATGCTGAGAATGGAAAATCCTGAGGGGATGTTTTGAATCTCTCAGTGGTGCAGCTACAATGATTGGAAGCTCTGTAGCTGTAGCTGTTGGCAGAAGATCAGGATTTTCAGTAGAATTGCAGGCGCTTAGTGCTGAACTATAAAAAAAGCTCTGGGAATGAATTTGCTCATTGCTATTTCTATTTCCGCTGTAGAAAATAAGATGACATTTTGTCTGGAAGCACTTGTATAATTATAGACAAGCCATGGGCTTCCAGAGGAGCGTGCCTATAATTTCTTACTTTTTCCAGAATGGCTTGTTGGACAGGAGATCAGCTGGAAAAAATGTTAATGGACATCCTGTCCTCAGCTGTGTATGTAGTAGGGAGGAAACAAGGGAAGAAGTTCTGACTGTACCACCTAGCAGCTCCAAGAATCTCCCATGTGATTAATATTCTGGACTACTTCTTCTTTTGCTTCTTCTCTTTATTGGATGAGGTGCAAGTTTACATTTCCAATAATAATGTCCAGTGAATTGGGGATGCAGGAAAATGGTGGAGGCTTAGCTGAGCGCATAAAGCTGCCACTGCAGGCAAATTAGAAGATACTGTGGGGCTATTCTGTTTTTCTTCCTTAGTGAAATTTCTGTGATTAAAAAATAAAAATGGAGGAAGGACCAGAAAAAAAAATGGGTAGGTTTGCAAAATAATGACATCTGGAACCTTTCCATCTCTGAATTCAATGAGTAGAGCAAGCTCTGAAAATATCCTGATTCGCCAGACAGACAAATGTGACCATGGAACTTAGTCCCAAGCAAGAATATTCAAAATACTACTTATAATTATGCAGTTCAGGAATTCTAGGAGTTGTATTCATGAAATGTTTGAAGGACACTAGATTTGGGGGTGGAGGGGTGGAGCCGTTTTAAATCATTCAAATAGATACACCGATAAAAAGCTATGTTATTGTTTTGTCCTCTAGTATTGTTCCTCCTGTGACATGTTGTTCCCATTGACTTGGAGAAGCTATTCACATCCAGCTGTTTATTGCTTAAGGTCTTCCACAGATAATATGCCTTTAGGAAGACAGCTGCTCCCCAGCCAGTCATCTCAGCATTGCTCCGAGACAAATCTTTCCTTGGAATTCCAGCGTGGAATGTGCTCTGAGTCAGCTTCTGGGTGACCTCAAATGAGTCTTTAGGTCATGAGGCTGTATGTTCTTTTTTTGCATTCAAGCTTTTTCCCTGGGTAATCACAGACGGAGTTAAATATAGTCAAGTTTTCTTTAAGTTGATTGACAGGCAGGAATTGCTCATCTGAAAGTTGATGATTTGTAGAGGAATATGTGATTTTGCCCCCCTCCTTTGGAAACCATTTATTTAAGTTGCAAGGAGCTCTAAAAATGTTTCCCTTGATGTCTCATCTTAAGGAAAATGCATGTGTAATGCCCATAGACTGCACACGTATACTGTATATATTCTTTGTGTTGTAATTACAGGCATAGTGAAAATAGGAAGGCAAGGCTTCCCAATTATAAATTTGAGATGTTGTCCTGGTTTGCTATCATCACCACTTGTAGATGACAAGTATTTCTTTTCCTGCTCCACATAGAAGCATACTGCTCTTGCTTCGTGTTCCCAGTCACTACTAGCTACAGCTTGATGGTAACACAACTTACAGAAAATGCTCTATGACTTGTGGCTGACTCAAAAACAACTTATTTTGGTAGTGTCCATAGAGCAAATTATATATGGGCAGAGAAGAACAAATTAAGGCAATAGAGCCACACACTGGTATTTGATTTACAGGAATTTCGAAAACCTGAGTAGTTCATGCTGTTGATAATAAGAGATATCTGTCTCTTCCCTGCAGCCTGATACTTGGGAGGAAGAAAAAGAAAGGGATCAAAGAGAAAAAAAGGAGGTTTCAGAAAGAGAACTGATATCTTTACCACCTTTTGGCTCTGGCTGGATTTCCTGTTTGGCTCAGCTCTGCCTCCCCAAATAGTAACTCATGACAGTAACAACAGCAACAACAACAATAATATAAATGAAACTGCCAGATGTAATATATCCAGTTACTGCTGTGTTATTTCTGATGCTCCCAAGGTATTGAGGCTATGAGCATTCTTTTGGTGGTTTTAACAAAATGTTTACTTAATATTTTTGAGAAGTCTTAAGTAGATAACAAACTTGATTTATTTCCTAGTACTGTCCATGTAAATAGAAGTTCTATTTTAGCATCCTTTTGCAAATGACCTGTTTGTTTACTTTGTTTGTTATGGGCGTGTCATCTAAAAATAGTACTTCCATGAATTGTAGTGTGTGTGCGTGTGTGTGAGAGAGAGAGGGAGGGAGGGAGGGAGAGAGAGAGAGACCTGAAAATAAAAAGTAAGGGGGGAGAGAACTGAATTACAGATAAACTCTGGAGTAGTCTTTTTCTTAACTTCTCTTTTAGTACTTCGGTGTTGAGGGGTCTAGAGGAATATTCAGGTTAATTCCATGTATTAAAAGTGACCCGATTGACAATTGACTCTCCAGCTATAGGACAGAGTCCTCTATCAAATTTAGGAGAGAATCCAAATGGCACCTATGTCTTCAAATAGAGGGATGGCTGAAAAGTTGCTATCCCAGATTGCTCCTTAAGACAATTGTTTAACTGTGACCAATGGTAGGGTTACACATTTTGTGTTGCAGAGTGTTTTGCCTACACCAGTTGGCTTTCACCCATAGGCAGTTTAATGAATATGACCATTCACTGCTGATAGAAGGATTGTATGTGCTGAATGGAATAATACTTGAGTGTCTCATAGAAATTCTACTCTAAGAAACAGTTTAATACCGCATGTCAGATATAGTCAGCCAGAAGTCTTAAATATGTGTTGGCTGTGATATCGACGTAGTAGCTTTACTACGTAAAGCTGTTTGGGGTTCCTTTCAAAATGTTTGGGAGGAAGGATTGCATTTTTTATTTTCTTTCTAGACAAGACTAATCCAACGTGGCTTAATTTGATTGTTTAAAGGGACCATGTGGCCATGTGAGGCCATTGTAGTATACGTATCAGAAGATTATGTATTTGGCCTGAATATCATCAGATCTGTAGAGATCCTGTAATGTTCTTAGTTTCTGTAAATGCAACTGCTGAAAATGTAATAATGATGATGATGATTTATTAAACTTGTATGCTGCCCAACTCCCAATGGCTCTGGGCATCTCACAACAATCAAAGAGATTACAATAAAATCAATAAAACATGAAAAAGAAAGATAAATGATGGCAAACATGACAGACAAGATGGAATGAAGCCAAGGGTCTCACTTACCCTTGTCAGAGGCTGGGTAAAGAGCCAGGTCTTCCCTTCTAAACAACAGCAGAATTGGGCTGTCTGGATCTGGCAGGAAGGGGCACTTCCAGAGGGCAGGCATTGCTGCAGAAAAGGTGCATTTTGAGGTCTCGATGGGTTTAATTGAAAGAACCTGGAGTGCACCAACTCCACAAGATTGAATTAACTGGGCAGATGTTATGAGAAACAGACAGTCCCTCAACTAACCAGGCCCTATGCTGTGTAGAACTTTATAGGTAGCAGCCAGCAACCTGAATCACACTTGGGAGCAAACTGACAAAGATATTACATGAGCATAACACGGCAAGCCATTGCTGCTTGCACCCACTGCATTCTGGACCAATTGAAGCTTCTGGGTGGTCTTCAAGGGCAGCCCCAGGTAGACAGAGTTGCAAGTCATGCTGCAAAGCCATGAATGACTGAAGCACCCTGCAATGTAGGAAAGCACTCACAAGATGCACCATATGGAGTTGTGCAACGGGCTTCCTGTCAGAGCTATCATGTCCTCTTTAAGCAGGATCTGTGAATCCAGGAAGACCCCTAGATTGCACATCAACATTGAAGGGGGAAATGCTACCCCGTTCAAGGTAATAAAAAAGGAATATTCCTAGGTCTGGGTGACCTAAATACCCACAGCTATTTTATCTTGGTAGAACTGAGTTGGGAGATAGTTCTTCCCCATGTAAGCCTACACAACTCCAGATGCTGGGAGAGAACCATAACAACCTCACTCTGCCAACCTGGGGTTGAAATATATAATTGAGGATAATCAACTTACTGATGGTACTGAACCCAAATCAGTAGATGATCTCCCCCCACAGGTTCATGTATGTTGAGCGACAGAGTAGAACCCTGCTGAACCCCACAAAGGAGGGGCCTAGGGAGTGATTCAGCGTTGTCTGGAACTGGCCGCAGACAAATAGAGATAAAATGGCGCTCCCAATTCCCAATTCACAGAACCAACTCAGAAGGATACCGTGGTCAACAGTATAGAAAACCGCTGAGGGGTCAAGGAGCACAAGAATGGCTGTCTCTTCCTAGCAATGTCTCTTCTGCCCTAAGGCCTGGTAGATGGAATCCGCTCAGAAAGGGGAGGAGCTAACTGGCAATTGGTTTCTCAGCTCAGTCAAAGGTGTATATCCTCTTTGTTTTTCCAATGTTCTTTTTTTAGAAGTAAGGGTTTTTCTCGGCAGATGACAAGCACATACAATAACTGGGGATGAGTGTGCCCTGTCACTATTCCTATTATTACTCTGTGGTAGCTTGGGTATGGTATATGTTACTCTGCTACATAGATTACAAAGATGGCTGTTGTTGACTGCTGGCCATTAAGTCTGGTCCCAATTATAGTGAACAATTGCATGACTACCTTTGAAAAGCAAATAAATGTAGATGAGCCCCACCCCATTTATTTTCAAATCTATTTATGAAATAAAGCAATTCACTCTTACTCCTGAAGCCTTTCCTCATTGCGGTCCTGATCTAAATATTTTGTAAGTCACACATTTACTTTAACGTTAAGTGTTAATTATGGGATGAGATCTTAATTCTTTTGGATCTTTAAAACTCCCTCAGTGTCTCCTCAATTAGCCTTGCAGGTGAGGGCACGAGAAATTAGCTCATAAATATTTTTATTTGCTTGCCTCTTACCTACATAAGAACAGTCAGTCAGGAACTGCGCTGAGTGACATTTCCCTACTGAAAGTCAACAAAACTGGATTAACATTACTCTCCTTGGAATAAAAAGGGACATAATCTGAATGGGAGCGAAGAGAATGCTGTGAGAGAGGTGATTTTCAATTTACTGATAATAGAAAAAAAAGAAACCTGCGTATAGAGTGGCTAACCTTTCCCCCCCCCCCCTTTGCTTTCAGGGATTATCCAGCCAGGCTGATTTCAGAGAGTCACGATGGGGAAAAGGTTGCTCCTCCATGGAATTCTCTTTTTCCTGTTGCTTAATGTCATCTGTCAGGCCCAGGATCTTCTACTGAGCCAGGCAACCTCAGGGACGAGCTTCCCATGTGAAAAAGATGCTGGGTCCTGGGAAGCTGTATTCAGTGAAGAACGCCTGGATGCCTGGATCTGTTCTCTGATCGGTTCTCTTATGGTGGGGTTGAGTGGGGTTCTTCCTCTACTGTTCGTTCCTCTCGAGGTGGGAGCAGCACTGAAATCAGAAGGTAGGTCAGTTCTTTAGCAAAGCATTCTTGTTACCGTAATCTTGGCTATCGTTTATGCCTGTTCTCCCCAATCAGTGAATACCAGAGATAGCATGTACGTTTAAAGCAGAACTGAGTGATTGTTGTAGTTAGCCGGCAGCAGGTGTGGATGGCTGAGGAGAGCGAGAACTCAGATGAGGGGCCAGACCATTAGGAAGTGGACTGCTGCCGTCAGAAATTGTGGGGGCTGGCAGCAGCGATGAGGTTCCTGAGGAGCCTGTGCCAAGTGCGCGTGCGTGCAGGATTGCTCGCAGGAAAGAGCAGCTACAACAGCACGGGTGACTCGGGAGTAAGGCTGCAAGGTAATGGCCCCTCCTGCAAGAAGATAAAAGCCAGCTGTGAAGTGAACATTCTTTGTAGGAAGCAAAGACCTTTTGAAACTCAGCCTCATGGACATTACAGTTGGTATTTGAAGACTCTTGTGTTGTAAACTATTTCTTATCTGTTGTTTTTTGGCAGCCTTGCAAAAACTTGGCAAGGCTCTTTCTTGTCGGAGCTAATTAGTTGGAAGCAGCCTTTTATCTGTGAAGAAACAGGATTCATAGATGAAACATTAAAAGGTTGTGCTGCTGACTTTGTCTTGTGTTTGTTCTCCTGGAACCAGGTTTGGGTCAGAACAGTGCACTTTATGGCCAAGTAATGCCCCTTCTCGAAATGTGGTAATAATCTGTTCTGTTGTTTAGCAAAGTAACTTCATAGCTAAACGTGAGGCCTCGTGTTTTGTTGGGTGAATAGTTTAAAAGTCACCCATTGGACTTCACCCATCGTACTTTATCCTGTTAACCAAAATTTCACAACCCAAGAAGTGGAATTCTCTGATTTACTTAAAGGAAGATAAGGAAGTGATTTGGCGTGTACTTTAGCAGTTTGTACCATTTGATTTCCATTAGTTACAACATTGACCAAAATATTAGAATATTGAAGCCTTCCTCCTCGCTGACCACAAGAAAGCCAACCTGGTACCTTCTCAGTCGCTTTTCAGTTTTTGCGACCATCCAGGTTTTATGTCTGTTCCTCTTAAATCAGTATGTGTGTTAAATCAATCAATATATTAACTTCTCTAGCAAGCAATTAGATCTTTGGAATATCCCCAACTTGTTTATTTGCCAAAGGGCCAGGCATCAACTGTCTTGCTTTTTTCTGTTGGGTCCAGCACAGATGGCAGTGGGAACCTTCCAGTGTGCAGCTTTTGCTGCTCACAAAAGGACAGTTGCCAAGATCTTCCAGCTGGCAGGCACAATTTAGAGGTTTAAAGTATATCAGTGTTTTGTCAGAAGCAGTGGATCTGAGCTAATTAAATAGCAGCTATCTGTTTGTATGTAAATGTCCTCCCAGGCTTGTCATGTGGAGGAAAATAAGACCAATTCTGAAGTGACTGGCTGCCATTTGTTTTTCAGAGGGATCGCATCGAATGAAGCAGCTGTTGAGCTTTGCTGTTGGTGGGCTTCTGGGTAATGTGTTTCTCCACCTGCTTCCGGAAGCCTGGGCCTACACTTGCAGTGCTGCTGCAGGTAACACCCAGGCCTGTATCAAGATAATGAGACAAGTCATTTCATCACATCTGTGAAGAGAATGTTATAGATCAGGGGTGTCAAACTCTCATGTCCTCACGTCAGCATCACAGGATGTATTGGGACTTTCCCCCCTCTTTGCTAAACAGAGCGTGGGCATGGCCAGTGCGTGATGCATCTGGCCTGTGAGCTGGGAGTTTGGCAGTCCTGTTATAGATTCTGGAATGGATTCATTTTCTGGGGTTGCAATCATAGAAAGGCCTGATATGATGAAGAATCAGGCACAGCCAGTGTATATCTGTAGGTGTAATAAAGAACAATATAGGCAAATTGAATACAACTCCTGAACCCTCGGTGTGCTGTAACACGTTTGGATGGCGCAGGGATGAAGCCATATAATTAAAAGATTGATTAGTAGAAGTGGGACCTTCTGACCATGTAGTACACCAAGAGCACCATTGAGAGAGGCACCTGTCCTTGTTTTGCTCTCTGCTTTGAATTTTCAGAGGTTATCTTTCTTAAACCTGTTGCCCATAGTGACACTTCTGGAATGTGTCTCCATTTGTTTTCTTATCTGGCCTCTGGGCGTCATCATCTCACACATGTTTGCCTGTCATGCTTGCCCGGCTACAGTCAAGAGCTTGAAGCGGACTGTAGGCCATTTAATCAAAGGTACCATTTAAGAACTTGCCAGGCTATGCCAGGAGGATGCATTAGCTATTGCAAGCTGCAGGTTTCCTGCTGTGCATATAATTTAAGAAGGCTTGGATGCTAAATTTTCAGTTTTCAACATGCATGGTTTTAGCCAGAGTTGTATATGATTCTTTATTCAATAAATCCTTGTCTTGTTCTAAGACTAATGCATAAAACACACAGCTTTCACAACTCAGACTTTAAAAACAAAATCAGCACTGCAGCAAAACCTGGATAGGCAAGAAATTACATAGATGAAGGATCTAGGAAGAAAAAGATAAATATATATACACACAAACTTACAGACTCTTAACTGTTTAAAAAATAATTTCAAGTGATTAACTGCAATCTAAACTTTTAGAAAGGTGAAAACCAGATTTTTTCCAAGAGTACAAGCTGCATGCTGGATACTATGTTATCACTAGATTATACTGATCATATATATAAGATTATATTGATCATGTAATCTATATAGATCAATTAGGTCTTGATCAGAATCTTTATTATAGGCTGTGGTACTTTTATTATAAATAGACCATACCTTTTCAAATTATGTGCATCTATGGATACCTGATTCTTGGACATTTTGATTGAAAAAAAGCTGCCTTTGAAATATTATGTACGTCAAAACTCAGAGCAGTGATTTCCAGTTTTAGTTCTCAAAAATTGATTGATTGTAACTAACGTAGTCCTTTATCACTAAGTCAAAATAGCAGAGGATGGTGGAATAATATCAACATCTGAGAAGCCAAAATTAGTGATCTTTTGATTTTGTGATTTCTTTTGATCTAGTGATTTTTTAAATTTTGTATTATGTAGAATATTCAGAGGCCATTGATATTTTGTTTACATTTGTACCTTTTGAGTATGTAATCAGGATTTCTTTATACAGATAATTTTTGGCTGTGTTGCCAAAAATCTCCAAGGTATATCCTTTTCTTGCAGTCAGAATTGCCAGTCAGACTGTGTTGTGGGTGGACAGATTTTTCAACCCTGAAACATCTCACAGGTTGCCTCATTTAGCAACTATTCAAATGTATGAGGTTATAAAAAATAGCTTTGTGATCAATCCTCACATTTATGACTGTTGCAGCAGCTCATTTGTTTCACAACTAGCAAGTTAATAAAGAAGGCTGAAGTAAAATCATAAATTATATGATGTTCTCACTGAATGACCAAAGGGGAAGTGAAGTTATAAGCCTATCACAGTCATGTGATTTTTTCCACTTAGTAACTTAGGTGTTTAGTGATAGAGTTGTTGACCTTAATTGGGGTTGCTAAGCAAGAACTACATGTATCAGTTTGTTGGTTGGGAGCAGAGGCCATAGCACAATACTTCGGTTCACCCACTTCTGAAACCCTTCAAATGCATCTTGCCTTTCTCCTGCTACCAAGCCATTGCAGATGGTTGTTTTCCTACTGCTATGAATAGGAAATTAGTAACCTGATCCCTGCCAGCTAGCTGATCATGTGATCACTGACCAGGTGGTCTAGTTTCCTGCCTTTAATTATACCAGAATCCATTTTCTGCTGGTCAGCTGATCATAGTGATTGAGGGAAGGGGAGAGAAATCTGCAGCTTTCCTCACAGCTGCCAACCCATGTGGCTTATGACTGACAGTTGGTTACCCATGGATGGTACAAATCCAAGTAGTTCTTATATTTATGACAATTCTTGCAGCCCCAAGTACTTTGTGGCCCACTGTAATTCAGTAGTAATTTATTAGTCTACTGCAACAGTTAAATGTTTTACCCAACTCTTGAGTGCCAAATATTTTATTTTTCCTTGGTCTAAAACCAAGATACTCTCTGATGAATCGAAAGGTGATACCCTAGTGAAAAGAGGGTATTTTAGGTAGCAGGAATAAAAGCAAATATTTTAGGTTGCATTGTTTGATACCTGGAGTGTGGGAACCTTAGGATTTTGGGGGGGGGGTTGTTTTCTGGTACCCAACTTTTGTAACACTAAAGCAGTGAAACGTGCCCTCTACAGAATCATTCCTTGGGGAATGCTTAGAGCTGGGAAGAATCATCCTGTGCAGCCGTGTATTTTAGGTGTACAGTAGGAACTGAATACTCTACTTCTTCTCCCCACCCTTACAAGGAGAAGGGCAGAGCATCCAACAGCAGAAGCTTCTGGGGCTCTGGGTGATCATTGGCTTACTTACCTTCCTGAGTCTGCAGAAGATGATCCCAGATAGTGAAAAGCAAGGAAGCACCAACTTGGTGAGTGGACTGTGAAAGGAGCACTTGAATTTGCTTTAGAGATGGCATGATGTGCTGTTCTTTGCTCCGTATGACACTTTATCCCATCTGTCTCTTTGAAGCTTCCTTCATAGGTTAGGAATTCAGTGTATACAAACCATGGGGGAGTAGAAAGGCATCCCTTTATTGGGCCCCACAGGAATCTTCTGCTAATAGTGAAGAGCCTTAGGCACTGTGTCAAATTCCTCTCTTTTCCACTTCTAACCTCTCTCTGCTTCTGCACTGAGCATAAACTGTGCAAATATCTAGTTTCTGATAGTTGCATGTGTGCATCTTATAGCTATGCAGTGCCTCAGATTTGATACCAAAAATAGGCTTTACAGCACAGAAGGATACAGATGTAGCACCTGTCTGCTGTTCTTTAAAGCACCCACATTGTTGCCTGGGATCAGGTAGCAGCTTTGGAGGGACAGCCCCCCATGGAAAGGCACAGTTGCTTTTAAAGAGTTGCAGGCAGATGCTGCCCTTGTGCGCTTGAAGCATCTTTTTGGAAATGGATTCAAAAGCCTACATTACCCTAGTGCCGTGATGGCGAACCTATGGCATGTGTGCCAGAAGTGGCACGTGGACCCATCTCTCTGGGCACATCACCCGTCACCCACTGCTGTTCCAGTTTCTGCATGCTGGCCAGCTGGTCTTCGCGTGCGTGGGAATGCCAGAAACCGGAAGAGTAGCTCCCTGGTGTGCATGCGCATGCTGGGAAGGTGAGCTCTGGTCTTCACATGTGCATGCATGCCAGAAACTGGAAGACCAACCAGAAGCTCTTCTGGTTTCCGATGCTCCCATGCACACATGCTGGGGAGTTGTTCTTCCAGTTTCTGGCGCTCCCCTGTGCATGCATGCTCCCATTTTGGCACTCAGTGCCAAAAAGATTCGCCAACACTGCCCTAGAATATACATGTCTTTCAAATTTCAATACAGCCATTTTTCGTGGTTCTTTTGTGTGTGTTTTGGGGTGGAGTTAGAGAGACTGAAGTAAATGATACTGATTTTGCTTCCTCAGCAATGTTTGAAGTATATAAACGTGTGTTTAATTTGTATGGCTATATTCCCACCTAGTAAATATTCAAAATGATACCTTGTGTGTTGCCTTTGGAATGGGATGTTTTAAAGGGAATAAGAGAGATCTCTGAGCCACTGTTTGATGGACATGGATAAATTTCAGCCATTTCTCCATGGTTTTAGATCAACAATGGCAAACCAGTCACTGAAAGGACCCTGAATGGCAACAGCTTCTCCATGCAAGATGCAAACACTCCAGTTCAAAGAAAGAAGTCCAGCCCAGCTCATTGCAATGGGTCTTCTCATTTACTCTCATCATCAACTCAGAAAATCAAGGTAAAACATTGATTGATGGTCTCTAAAGATCTGTGGCCCATAGAGAGATAAAATAGACCACTTGAAGAAAAACATTCAAAAGAAGTTCATTGCCTGCTGAAGATAAGCAAGTGGAACAGGATTCTAAAGAAGAGCCAACTTTCCATTTGTCACACTTTGTACTATAAAACATAGAGCTGCTTTATATTGACCGAGACTATTAAGACACCCAGCCCTGTATATCCCATTATCACATGTGGAAGTCTTCTCTATTCTGGCTGACTCCTTGTAAAGGAAATGCCCAGGATTGCATTTGAGATATTGCATATACAAAAAATATGCCTGGTCCCCACGTATATCCTCCTTAACTTTAATTCTTTATAATGCTACATTCAGAGAGAGAATAGGACTGAGTAAGTGATCTGGATTCAAAGGGGGAAAGTTGATTTGTAATACCTGCTGGTATTTCCACAAAGAAGCAAAAGACACATTTGATTTAAAGATGTTCCAAGAAGGGTGATGTGCATGTAGACACATACCAAATTCCTTTTTCTCCCCCTCTTTGAATTCAGATTGTTGCACAGCCCTAATAAACAAATAGTATCTGGATTCTAACAATGTTCTTACACTGCAATCACTAGAGGAAAGCTATTTCCTGCAATGTGGGGACTCTGTATTCTTAAACATACACTTTCCAATGGAGGAGAAAGGAGTTCAGTCAGACATGCTGTGTTCCTTTTGAGAACTATCAGGGCATATAGAGTTATGCCCGTCAAAACACAGTAATGCTGAATCTGCTTAATTTTGTATTTGTGTGTTTCTAGGGATCATCATTTCATTCCATGTTGCTGTTTCCAAAGCAATGTGCCTCCTTGTTCCCACGTTCAAATTCAGATCTTTATTCAGTTCTTTATTAACGCGAATACATTTATATTATGTAAATTTACACTCAGAGAAAAATAAAGAATCTTTATTCCAGTCATAGACCGGCATAAGGATTATATAATAAAAGTATCCATATTGTAAATACAGTTGCACACAAAGGTTTTGGCACCTTAAACAAGCTGTATGATTCAATGGATCCCTAAATGAACAAAAGCTGTCCCAACCTCTGCAAAGGTAAACATAACAAACTTCCTGCAGATCTGAAACCAATGTTCCTCTTCATATGCAGCCCTTCCCAATTCAGAATAAGATAGCAGTGAATATGGAAAGTTTCAGAAGTTGGGCATTTAGTCAGAACTTTGTAATACTTCTTTTGGCAGGAAGAACAGTTTCTACATGTTTCCTGTGGCCAATGAAGGGTCTTTCTACGGTTTCCATTTGGAATGTTCCCCGACTTCCTTTTGCAGATCTTTCCTAGCTCTGTCACTGTCAACGTGTGGTGGGGATTCTTTTTGAACTGATGATGTATTGTTCTTTTGCAACACAGTGGAGGCTTTTTTGCTTTAAGAAAAAAAAACTACTTAGGACAAATATTTGTAACCAATATTTACAACTCAGTCTTGCTGTGTTGACCCAGTGTTGGTTTCTTCCTAAGTCCCCCTCCCAAAGATTTTCTGATTCTCAGCCTCATTTTGGGGTTTGATAAGGAGGAGAGCGAGTGAAAAGAAAAGAATGGGCTAGAATTTACTGTAAGCGTGCCTTGGTGGTGCAGGCTGTCAAATGCCTAGCACTTAACTCCAGCTGCCTGCAGTTAGTGCAGGCTCGAATCCCACCAGGCTCAAGGTTGACTCAGCCTTCCACCCTCTTGGGGTAGGTAAATTGAGGACCCAAGATTGTTGGGGGCAATAAGCTGACTTTGTAAAAATGCCGCTTCGTAATAAGCAGGCATATACAATGGAATGAAGGCTATTGCTGGGCGCATTGGGTTGTATCCCAAAAACTGTAAGCTGCCCTGAGTCTCCAGAGAAGGGCAGGATATAAATATGAATAATAATAAAAAAAACATGGCTTGACATTCTCCTGCTGTTCCTCGTATGAGGCAAAGAACCTCTTTCGGGGTACCCAGTCCTTTCCCAAAGACCACGGCTTCTCCATGACAGCTGATCCACTCCTTGGCCTTGGTGAACCATTGCCTGCAACCAGTTCTTCTCATTCTAGGGCCTTGAGTAAAGCTCTAGTCCCTCTGGGCCTTCATTTCTTTTCCTTCAGGAAAGCCACACCTGGACCTTTCTTCTCCCTTCCCAGTCAGAAACCAACAACTCCTCAGACATTTAACTTCTTTCTCTAACTTTTCTCTCCAGCCACTCTATTCACTCTGTGGTCAGAGTTTCCCTCTCTGTCCTTCTCTCCTCTCCTGTTCTCCCTTTCCAATTTTTAGCCAGATCAGCAGCATGCTCCTCAACAAGGAGGGGAGGAGGAGGAGGGTCTCTCTCTCTCCCCCCCATCTCCGGTCTCTAATCCCCAACACCTATATAGTAGCCTGGAGCAATGGGACTACTGTCTCAATATCTCACCACAACAGACTGGCTAGCAGCCAAGTCTGCACATCAGCCATTAATGATAGTCCAGCTGCCATTCAGGGCCAAAACAGCTCCCTTTTATTCACTGCCAAGGCTGGCTCACACGAGCAGAACTGCAGGTCCCCCAGGCCACTAAAACTGTTATGCCACAATCCCCTCACAGATTTTCCATAATATTCAAGTCTGGGTGAAGTGAAGGCCATTACTAAATTACTAACAGCTTTATCTTTCTTTCTTCTAAATAACTCATGGTTGCTTTGGACATGTATTTCAGATCATGTTGAAATATCCAACTTCTTTTTAGCTTTAGTTTCTTCACTGACAGCGAGTTGTTAGTTTTAGGACCCAGTGATATTCAGATGGAACCATGCCATCTGGACAATATCTTTTGTGCTGTTTTCTGCCACCTAAGCTCAGAACATAATTGTTGGCCAAGAAACTTTTTTTTTCTTCAGATGTTTTTCTGAACATATGTAGTTGTGACTGAACAATTCACTTTTTATTTCATCAGTATAAAGCCCTTTGTTCCAATGTTCCTGGATTAAGGTTTTCTACTGACTGACTTTAATTGAAAAAGTTGAAAGACAACTACAATGACAGAATTCTGACAAATCTTCCAAAAGCAGATCAGTGTTGCAAAAGCGATGTTGTGAACCTCTGATAACTATTCCAGATGCAGGTGAACTTTTAAACAGGTTGTTTGCATTGATACATGGTTTCTGTTTTTTTAGAATATCAATGTCTTAACTCTGTCTCTCCTGGTCAAAATTGCTAGCTGGAATTGGTTCAATATTTTTATACCTGTTTCCTACTTTGTAGCAGTGAATTAGCTTCATTTTTGCTGCTTGGAGAAACCTACTGGTTGTTGGAAGTAGAGATGACAACAGTCACATCTTGAGAGGTTAGAAGGATCAGAATATTGTTCTTCTGTGGTATTGATTTTATTTCCTTGCAAGCTGAAGAGATTGGTCACCTTTTTTGCCTTATGAAAACGTTACAGTTAGAAAAAAGTAACCCTGAATCAGCTGTAGTTTATTCATCTGCACTTGCCATGTCCATTTTTGTCAACAACTCATAAATACTAAGTATACATTCAAATTCATAGAAATATATTGTTTAGTTTTATATCGTGAAGCTGTTGTGTCAGGCTCTGACAACATAAGGATTCATTGAAACCTACAGTTTTGACTAAGATGTGCCTTTCCACACAACTACATACATATATGGGAATGTCATTAAGCTGTGCTGATCTAGAGTAAGCAACATTATACAAAATTTATGCAAAAGCTAAAATACATGTAAGCAAAAACTAGGAATGGAATACATGTTTTCTACTTTGTTTGTGAAAACGGCTATCTATGTTGGTTAATCCTGAAGCTTTTGAATTCCTTTCTTTTTGTTCTTCTTTACCCCTTCCTTTTGCCCTGGGCAGATGAGTGGATATCTCAATCTCTTGGCTAATACAATAGATAATTTCACACATGGCTTGGCAGTGGCAGCCAGCTTCCTGGTTAGCAGAAAGGTAAGTTCACTTCTTTAGGAGACTGGCTCTCCTTTAACAACATGAAGATGATTTAAAAAGACATGTATCCTATTCCCCAAATATACTGCTTCCTTTACTCTTGACACAAAGGTACTAAAAATCCATCTCTATCCAACATCCAGTCTGCTTATACTGAATATCTATTGTTACCTTTGGGTTGTGGCTTGGGTGATGCAGGGATACTGTGGTGTGCCGTTCACCTTGTTGCAGAACAATCTCTCTTTCTAAGCTAATCAGGATGCTATCTGATAGACGACTATCCTACACTTCTTGTTTTGAAAGACTTAAGTGTCCACACTGAAGTTGTGCCATAGGAATGGCTTAGAATTGCAAGTCCACCATGACTATCGGTCTAGCCCAATTTCTAGTTGCACTTATATAAGGACATATAGTGGATGTGGTATTTGATTGGTTCCCATGATCCTGAAATGGAGGAACTGTTTTAATTCCATTCTCATGGAAAGATTACTGTCTGATTAGTTTAGATTAATGGTTGTTGTAAAGCCATCGAAGAGTTAAAATAGTTTGGCCCAGCACTTAGTAGATCCAAGAATTCGCTAAATATGCTTGGAGAATTTCTTGCCTTCATTTGGGCAACAGATCCGTGAAATTAGGAGAGGGCCCAGATGAACTACCTTCTTCCCAATGAAGTAAAATGGAGGAGGTTTCAGTGCAAGTGGAAGAACTCTTAGGACAAACTAGATTGAACATGTAGTGGAAGATCATGGAGTAATGCTACTCCATGGGAGGGGATGCAGCAGAGGGGGCTGACATGTTTGCTCTTGAGAAATGTGCAAGAACTGTAATGATTGTAAAGTGTGACAATTAGACTGCTATCTGGCTGCAAAATGTATGATTCATGTGATTTTTTTTTCTTAAAGATCAGTGCTGTTTGTGACTTGCTAACTTAATTGCTTTTTTTATTCATTCATTTTATAGCGTTTGTGTGTGTGTGTGTGTATGGGTAGATAGATAGATAGATAGATAGATAGATAGATAGATTAGATAGATATAAATAGATATAGATAGATATAGATGGATAGATATAATTATAGATATATATAATTTTGTAAGCAGCCTTAAGCTGTTATATGGACAGAAAAGTGGGATGCCATTTTAATCATACCTAAATAAATATAACGTTTGCCCCCAGGGCTACATAGGATTTTGATGATGATGATGATGATGATGATGATGATTCATTTGGTTTCAATGCCATCCAGCTCCAGACAAAATCTGGGTGGCTTATGATATATAAACATGAAAGGATGGGATGGCCAAGCTAGGGAAAAGAGGGCACATCACATACATGAAAACTCATTGTAATGCATACACTTAATGCAACCCATCAAACATACAATATTCACTTAAGCTCCTTCTTCCGTAAACAGATAACTGGCATTGCCAGCAGCAGGAAATCCGGGGTTTGATTCCTCAGTCAACTGATCAAATAGTCACACGGCTGGCAACATTTGGATTGTTTAGTTTCCTGTTGATTATGGCAAAAGAAAGCTAGAGATTTGTGCCACCTTGCTATGTAGCTGATTAAAAGGATCTGTTGGCCAGCAGGAAAATAGGAAAAAGGAATCTTCAGGCTTTGTTGTTGAAGGTGGAGGACCACATGAGGTTATAGGCCACAGATTTGTCTGTCCATACTCCTTTAGAAGGTCTGTGTAATTTTTAGCAAGCAATTCCATCATTTTTCCATGTTCCTCTTTAATATTTACAACAAAGCCTCCAAATTCCACTTGGATGTTTCCTATAAGTTCTCTAAATGGTAAAGCTGCATAGATCACTGTCTCAGGTAGAACCATGTATTACAACTATTGCTACCCTGTTGAGTTATAAAAACTTCTCGTAGCTAGTTTTGTCTCCTTGGTTTTTAGGTTGGACTCCTTACGACCCTGGCAATTCTTCTACATGAAATACCCCACGAGGTGAGTGCATCAGGAATATGTGTGCTGGGAAGCTGAGCTGGTGTTGAGCAGGAATCCTGGGTATATATACAGTAGTGTCAGTAACACAGAGAGCTTTGCAGACTGATGTAAGCCAAAAGCAGAGAAATCTTTTCTTCTGTTCATAAAACAGCGTGAATACTAATATTGGAAGAGAGGGGAGAGGCCACCAATAAGTGTGAAGACATCTTGATCCTTTTGTTTCTTCATTGCAAAATGAGGGGTTAGCAGATGGTAAATATTGCTTAGCATCCCTTCTTGTTAACCAATCAGAAGAGCCATCTTCTTCTATAAGGCAAAAACTATATTTCCAATCAGGTGCTCTCCAGACATATTAGGCTATAGCACCTTTAGATATCCCAATGCATTTTCAAGGCTCTATGTTGGAGAAAATGCTTTGCTTGTCGGAAGCCAGCTGGGAAGGCCGCAAATGGTGATCATGTGACCCTGAGGTGCTGCAACTCTCATCAATACACGCCAATTGCCAAGGACCCAAGTTTTAATCCCTTGACCCTAGGGATGGTGTAACAGTCATAAGTGGTTGTGGTTATGAGTCATTTTTTTCAATATCATTGTAAGTTCAAATGGTTGTAAATCAAGGACTGTCTGTATATAGTCTTTTTCAGTTATTTTCCTACTTATTTAATAAAAATAACAAACAAATTACTAAGCCTCAGTTGATTAGCCTCCCTGGAGCCCTGTCACGCCCCTGGAGCCCTGTCATGCATGGTTTGTGTGGATTTTTATTTACAGTTTATTTACAGTACTTTGTTTTCGGACTGAATTTCCTCCACTTAAAGACTGTTTTTGGGAGAGTTTTTTCTCCAGTCAAAGGTAACTGGACATGGGGGGCAAAGTTGGAGGTATTAAAGGGACTTTTCTTACTTATGTGACTATGTTGCCTTTGTGCCACGCCCCAGGTCATCACAAGCCCAGTTTTAAGCAAAGTCACCCACCCTCCATGGAACAGCTACCTTAAGTAACACACCGTAGCCACCATAACCATTTTCAGATTGGGTGCCTTACTGCCGGATGTTACATTCTGTTTTCCCTTTCTGTAGGTGGGTGATTTTGTCATTCTTCTCCGGGCAGGATTTGATCGCTGGAGTGCAGCCAAGCTACAACTCTGTACAGCTCTTGGGGGCATCCTGGGCGCCTGCTTTGCCATCTGTGCTCAGTCACCAAAAGGGACAGGTGAGGTTCTTCGAAGGCACAGCAGATGGCTCAGAAGCTCCATTCCCTTTGACTCTCAATGTGTTCACACATAGAATATGAAATATGAGCATCCCTTGGTTCGTAACGTGCTGCCCGTTATCTCTTCAGGGGAAACCATCGCTTGGATTCTCCCTTTCACCTCTGGAGGATTCCTGTACATTGCTTTGGTAAATGTGGTGCCTGACCTTTTAGAAGAGAAAAATCTTTGGTAAGAGTTGCTCTAATGATTTTTTTTGTTTAATGAAGAAAAGCTTGAATAGCCGTAATAAAAGGGAGTCATTTGAAATCCCAAAGACTAGAAAAGCTTTTATGACATCTTTTTTTTAATGAGGAAGGGTCTGTTAAATTCCTTCGCCTTCACTGCTGGGGATTGCTACACACATGGATCTGTTCCTGAGGAGAATTGGAAAGAGAATTTGATAGATTCAAATGGATAGATAGATAGATAGATAGATAGATAGATAGATAGATATAGAGATAGATAGATGGATGTAGATAGATAGATTTAGATAGAGATAGAGAGAGAGAGAGAAAGATAGATAGATAGATAGATAGATAGATAGATAGATAGAGACAGACAGACACACACACACACAGAGAGAGAGATATAGATAGATAGATAGATAGATAGATAGATAGATAGATAGATATAGAGATAGATAGATGGATGTAGATAGATAGATTTAGATAGAGATAGAGAGAGAGAGAGAAAGATAGATAGATAGATAGATAGATAGATAGATAGATAGATAGAGACAGACAGACAGACACACACACAGAGAGAGAGAGAGATATAGATAGATAGATAGATAGATAGATAGATAGATAGATAGATAGATAGATAGATGATAGAGATAGAGATAGACAGACAGGGAGGAAGGGAGAGAGAGAGAGAGAGAATGAATTAGTGCTTCTCAACCTTACTTTTTCATCTCCCAGAACCCCACATGATACATCACTGGGTTACTAAACCACAGTCACCCAGGGACTTCCATGTTCAAATGAAGACTTGAACCTCAGTTTCCTCTGTCCAAGTCTGTCACTGTGAATGCATTCATACAGTACGTTTAACTTGGTTACTGAGTTAGGCTATTTTCTAGCCTCCCATAAACCTTGAATCACAAATTCTTAGTTAAAATATGTTGAATTAGTAAAAGGCTGGGTTCAATTCAACATGGAAAGTCACCCAACCCCCAATTCCCCTCAAACTCCCCTCCTCCAAAACTTGGCTTGGCATTTCAAAGGCATCTGTTTGGTTTTTACCTAATACAATTAAGCAAGTTGTATAAATAACAAGCATTAACTATCACAATATAATCTCTTTTTAAAAACCTATATTATCTATATTTCTCTATACAGTGATCCTATAGCAAAGGTCCAGGAAAGATTAATAATAATAATAATAATAATAATAATAATAATAATAATAATAATAATAATAATGGGGTGAGGCTGGAATAAATGTCATGCCTGTCCTTCTCTTCTCCTTCCCTTGCCTAGGAACTCCGTGCAGCAGGTTCTCTGCCTTTGCACTGGCATCGTTGTCATGGTGCTTTTCTCGTTCACCATCGAATGAGGGGCTCCGGCTTCTTTTCTGCTGTTTCACAAAGCTGCCTCCCTCTGAAGTGTTACAAAGGAGTCAGGCACACCCAGGGATCTTTCTTCCTCATGTGCCTGTGGATCTGACTGCTGCTCAGGGGTGGTGAACAAAGGAAGCGTCTTTTCTTCTTCTTTTCTTCTTAAACAGCACAAAGCTAGACATCCAAAAATTTTGAGAAAAGATGAGCTTTTTTTTTTTAGAAGTGCCAGAGTGTCTTTTTTTTTAAAAAAAATAGTAATAATAATTTAAGCGGGGGGGGAGGGACCAGCAGTTGAAGGGAAGGACCTCTTTTAGTGGAACGGATGGCGGTGTGCCTGTTGGACCAGTCTCTGTGCTCGGATCGCTTGGACAAAAACTCCTGAGTGAAACAGGAAGCAAGAATGCAGCCCTGCATTGCATGCAGGCAAAAATATATATCTATATTTTTCTCTCCTGGGCTCAGGTACATCACCAGCAGCAAAATACTTGAGTGTTATTCGACCTACGTTGGAGTCTATGTATCCCCATCTAGCTCAGTATCTCTGGACTGGCAGAGACTTTTCATGGTTTCAGCTAGAGAGCTTTTCCAGTTCTTGTCCTCTCTGAGATCCTTTTGAAAATGGAGACAGGGGGGACTGTAGTGTGTTTCCTGCTACTTTGAGGTCTTTCCTTCCCATAAAAGCATCTTTGCACTTTTTCTGAGATAGACAATCTCATGCCCTCTACCTGAATGGGATTCCAGCTTCCATTTATCCCAGCCAGTATGGCCATTAGCAAGGGACTTGGTTTGGCATCCAAAACGTCTGAAGGGGTATCCAGGTTTTGTAACCTGGTTCTAGAATTGATGATTTCTTACTTCTAAAGGTGGTTAACTGAAAATCTGACTGGATTCAGCAGAGCTTTTCTTAGGCTTCTCCAATACATTTGTGTTCTGTCTCCCCTTCCCTTCCGCAGAAGGTAAGGAACTTGGCAGCAACACTAGCACAGAGAGTCACGCTGGCCTGTCTCCAAAATCCAAGTTATCTCTCCCGATAAGAGTGTTGGCAGTCACCCAGGCTCTCACTGCCAAATTCAGAACTAACAAGAAATGAAGTACTCACAGAAGGACTGATTTATTCTCAAAGTCCAGAAACTAAATCAGGCACACAGACGGAATCCTCGGCTTAATTTCACACTTTGTCACGTACAGAGTTTGTAACGTAGGCACACCCACTTTTATACCTGGTGGGGTGTGGTCCAGCTCAATCTCTGGCCCTCCCACGCCCCTCGTTGCTGCTGACGTTTCTCCCTCCGACGTTGCCTGGGATCAAGCCAGGAATCCTCCTCCTCCCTCCCTCGCCGTGGCCGTACTGATACGCGTCTCTCAGGCTGTTCCTCTTGGCTTTCCGAAGAAACCTGAGACCTTGCCAGGGAGGAAGATCCTGGGGAGGAAGGCCCTGGTGAGGAAGGCATTGCCCGTTCCTCCTCCTCTTCATCATCCAGGTCTTCTTCCTCTGTCAGCACAGGCTCACGAGGCGGGGCCACAACACATTTGTATTGTAAAATCAGGAATTACATTGGAAATGCCTACACGGATTGTTTAATAACCCTATTTCTAGCTATCACTTTTTCCTCAAAACCAGAATATCATCAGTAACTGGGGATGATAGAGCTCAACTCCAAAAACCACTTGGGCCCCACAACCAGAAGATACAACCTAAGAACACCAACTATATCCTTCTTCCAAATGTGACACTACATGAAAAAGGTTTTAATTTATTCTGGCCATGAGGTAGCTTAAAAGCAGCAGGATTAGTCTTGTTCAGCAGCTTTTTGGCTGCAGCTTCCTTTTTGACTCATTTGGTAGCAAGGTAAGACAAATCTACATTCTCCTACAGTGGATAAGAAAGAACTTGATAGGAACACACATGGGCAGCATAAAGAGAAATGCAATGGGTGTAGCAGCCTTAAAATCTACATAGATAACAGCTCTGGTTTTTTTTTTCTTGTTACTGTGGTGGCTCACGGAAAGATGTTCATGTATTTTGATCAATTCTTCCATAAAGCAACATTAGATGCAGGTAATCTGTTTTATTGACTCTCATAATGAAATGCCCTCTCTTTTTATGAATTTGTCTGTCTGAAGAGTTGATCTCCTCCAACAGTTGCTTCCAGTTGTTCCCAGTACAGAGTGCCAAAAGGGCACCTTTTCCTACTCATCCCTTGTGTATTTTATTCCTTTTTTACGCACCCTAGCTAATATTTTCCAAGAAAACTTGTTGCCCTTTAAATTCTGACTGGCATTATTAAGAGTCTCTAGTAGTGCATTCCCAGGGTGAGAGAGTACATAGAAGATCATGCAGTTGGAATCAGGGTTAAGTCTGGTGTAGGCTGCAAGCTGCAGCAGGAATTTTCTGCTCACTGTTTAGGAATGCAAAGTGGGTGACATTGACTCATTAATCTCTGAGCTGTTATTGTTGGCTTGCAGCCCAGGCTGCCTGGAGTGAATTTGCAGATACTGGGGAGCATTGCCTGAAGGGGCCAGGCAGAGTCCAAAGGAATAAGTTTCTACTGCAGTTGAAGTAGCTCACAATGCTACAGACAAGCACGATGGTTAATATTTCTGCAATAATTTGGCCGTTATTTAGCACTAGCTTTTGTGCATTCACCTTCTTCTGTTTTACACAGAGGCAATAGAAATTAAATTTTAAAAATCTGAATGTGGCCTCTTATTCATACGTACGCTTCTATTCTTTCATTGGGCTCTTGCATATATCTCACTTTTAAATAGGAAGTTGTTGGAACGAAGAAAAAGGTCATATAATTTACCCTTCCCATATAATTTAGCCTTCTGATTATGAGAATTACTGTTTAACTGGAGAAAATCCAGTTGTAGAAGTCCAATGTCTACTAAAGTATGATAGATAAGCCATTGCTCAGGGGAAAATTTGTATCACAATTCATAAAAAGCAGATGATAAAGAAGGGAGAAACTAAGTCGGATCCCAAGAATATTTCATCCAGTGAACTTTGAAAGACCCTATCCCCATTATCTATCCTTAGCACCTATATTCTGGCTTGTATATCCTGTGGACATACAGATTTCATGTGATCAAGACCAAATAGATCTGTCAACTGCCATCTTTCATGGATTTATTCCTGAGTCAAGACTCACAGCAGGCAAAATCAGTTACATGAGTTCATAAAACAAAACCTGCATTTGCCTCTGATCTTCCATTCTTCCCATGGGTTAAACCTTATCCTATTTCTGGTTTTGCAACAGTTTGGACAAAAGTTAAAGAAGAAACCCTTTGCTATGCTTACATTAAAAATCCTACTTACGTTTTATATGGTTTGGACCCCAGGCTCCACCAGGATGAATCTACTCACCTGTGAGTTTCACCAGGAAGAGGAGTGTTGGTGGCCTCAGGAGATCTAGAGGCCCAGAAGCAGGCCTTTGGGATGGCTGGCCATCTCTCTACCCCTTGGGGATTTAATCAGTCTCCCACTGTAAGTTTTAAGAAGGTGTTGAATACTTGGCTCTTCCTTCCAGCCCTTGAGATATTTATCACAAGTAGAAGACAGGGTCATTCACTTTAAAACTTCTCTTTCATTAAAAGAGAATTAAAGATACACTTCTGATATGTTGATTTTGAGATTCTGGAAAGAATGCCGAGAACAGCAACAGATGATTAGGGGACTGGAGGTTGAAACATACTAAGAACGGTTGCAGGAATTGATATGTCTGGTTTAATGAAATGAAGAACTAGGGGTGACAGAATAGCAGTGTTCCAATATCTAGGGCGCTGCAACAAAGAAGAGGGAGTCAACCTATTCTCTAAAATACCTGAAGGCAGGACGAGCAATGGATTGGAGATTATCAAGGAGAGTTCCAGCCTAGAACTAAGGATACATTTCCTGGTAGTGAGAACAATTAAATCAGTGGAACAACTTGTCTCCAGAAGTTGTGGGTGCTCCAACACTTGAGGTTTTTAAGAAGAGATTGGACAATGATTTGTTTGAAATGGTGTAGGATTTGCTGCCTGAGTAAGGGTTGGACTAGAAAGACCTCCAAGATCCGGTCCAACTTCGTTATTCTGTTATTTTTACTGATTAAATCAGTTTAGTGTCATGTGAGCACTGTGAGAGATTTTTAAGGGAAGCAGAATAAAACTGCCATAAAGATCAAGGTGTTTGAGCCTGGCGCTGTAGTCCTGCATCTCCAGAAGGATGTCTCAAGGACCATACTGTCAGGTTTCCAAGTGATGAAATCCATTTAAAAAGAAAAGCGCAAAGTCCATCTTCCAAGACAATTTCTTTTATTTAGGAAAGCATCAAATTGGCAAAGTCCGCAGTAATTCCGGTTCTGACACAACCTGGAATTACCCCACAATATAGAGCCTTGGTGGTGCAGGCTATTAAACGCCTAGCACTTAGTTCCAGCTGCCTGCAATTACTGCAGGCTCGAATACCACCAGGCTCAAGGTTGACTCAGCCTTCCATCCTCTCGGGGTAGGTAAATTGAGGACCCAAGATTGTTGGGGGCAATAAGCTGACTTTGTAAAAATGCCACTTAGTAATAAGTAGGCATATACAATGGAATGAAGGCTATTGCTGAGCACATTGGGTTGTGCTCCAAACATTGTAAGCTGCCCTGAGTCTCCGGAGAAGAGCGGCATATAAATATGAATAAAAATAAATAAATAAATAAAATATTAGAAGTTAGAAACAACCCCCAAAAGTCACGTTCTCCAATAGAAGTAATTCAACGTTGTCATAAATCTCCACCTCAAGGGGCCTCAGCACGGACAGCTCATTTTCCCACGGAAAGAATACCTGGCCTAAACAACTCTGTCTCCACTCCTCCCTCCTTAGGAATGTGGCAAGCCTGAAACCCTTCCCCCATAACCAGCAAAGAGAAAGTAAGAAAAAGAATATATATTGAGCCTAACTAAAATGGCTACACTTACGTCAATTTCGGGCTTGACAACATACATTTTGTTTGGAGAGACGCCTCTAAGTTAGGAGGGATAATAAATCCAATGACAGAAACCTCTCTCTCTGGAGGGCTGTGTACATTCAGAGGACTAGGGCTACAAAGAGAAAAAAAGATGATTTGGGAACGGTCTAGGGATGGGTTGGTAATGAAAATGAAAAACAATTGCAACTCCACTTGTAGCATAGTATTTCTACCTGCATTCCCTTACAGCAGGGGTGTCAAACCCACATCGTGGCATCATCCCATGTCTTATCACTTTGCTAAATTGGGTGTGGCCAGCACATGACGCATCCAGCCCATGGGCCACGAGTTTGACTGCTGCCTTACAGGAAGGGATGAGAGAAAAGAGGAGGGAGGGAGAGTTACAGGTCCCTCTACTGTTTCATTTTTCATTTATGACCGTCTCTGCAAGCACTTCAGAATGACAAGGTTTTATTGCAGAAGAAAATCAAAGTTTGCAGGATGCCTATTGGCATCAGTGTGCTTATGGAAACTGCCCTTAATGCTTGGCAGGCTCTCCACCTACATGACTTTATAAATTTTAATTTTAAAGCTGCAAAGCAGCTTTTAGTTTTCTCTCGCTTTTTGGGGGGAGGGTCCCAAGTCTGCCTCTTAAGTCTCATAGACTCTTAGGAAATAAAAATGGCAGTGGACTGCTGCATTGTGCTTTATTTGGAAGTCATGGTTTCCAAACTTTTTAGGAAGAGAAAAATCTTGACAAAGTAACCATCTTAATCGGAACTCTGCTAAGATCCTGTGGAATAGCACAAAAATATTTATTCCATTATTTAAAAAAACCATTGTAGGCAAGATTAATGAAATTAGAAAGCAACGATCCTTTGAGTTCTGGTGAATAGATTAAATTGAAACACAGGAAAACATTAAGAAAATCCTGATAAAAGAGCTGAAATCAAGACTGAATCCCAGAAGCCTTAAATCTGCCATATGGCTGCACTGATTGCTCCTCTTCCCTCTTCCTCATAGCCTCAACCCAGTTCAGCCAAAGTTAGGTAGTCATGGTGTGGATGAGTAAGGTGTCTCTTTGCATTGCTTGTCTTCACACTAATGGCTTTATTTTGTCCTGAGAAACTATGAATGTTCAGGCAAAGACCAGGTCTATTGCTGCATCCAAGTTGGATGTTCTCCATATTGGCCAGTGGTCTCATAGATCAGCCAAGGCAAGGTCGCCTGAGCAACAGATCATTTCTCTCATTTTAAAAGCCAGAGTCTCAGTTGAGGTCAATTTTGGAATCTCTTCCAGTAAGAACTGATTAGTCCTTGACTTACACCATTTGTTTCGCGGTATAACTGCCTCAGAGCAAAAGTAATTTATACTCTGCCCTTGCACATGATTGCAATTTGGGCATTCAGCATCCTGTTTGCATTGGCAATTGGTTGCAGCATCCTCTGGTCATGTGATTGTTGTGGGTTTTTTTCCCCAGCCAGTTTCTGACAAAAAGTATTGATTGGGAATCTAGATTCACTTAGCCACAATGTGATTGGCTTAACAACTACATGATTTATTTAACAAGAGAGATTCACTTAATGACCACATGAAAATGGTCATAAAATTGGGTCCAGTCAGGTGATGATTTGCTAGATGATGACTGCACTTACTTAACGATGGAAATTCTGGCCCCAGCTGTTGTCATAAGCCAAGGACTATCTACAATGACAAAAGAAGCTAAACATTTTATAGAAAGTGGTGATATTCCCCAGACCTTCAATATTCTCAGTCATGTTGGAGTGTTGTAGGAAGTTGCGGTCCCTCAACATCCATTAATTTTAATTCTTGATTTAACGGAGATGAAGCAGAACAGTATCTGTGGTCAGATAGTGTACATAATTCCAAGCTATCCAGTGGGATTAACGTTATTGGGATTTAACTCTAAAAGAAGCAAGTGGATCTATTAATAACAATGAAAATTACATGGCTGAAACAGTGGAGTTAATCTTTCTACATTTAAATATATCAAATCAGCTTGCTTTACATGAGGCTTATTTATTGTTTAGGTTTTTTTTAAGAGATCTAGTGATTCTGATTAGAAGTTTGGAGAAATGTACAGAATTTCCATGCGTTCTTCCATGCAGGATATAAAAAGAGCACTGCTTGGTTAAATCCCAAAATTGCAAAGTTCATTGGATGTAATTTAGTTCAAATCTCTCCTGATATAAAAATGGTTCTGCTTCAGAAGAAGCAGGCAAATTAAGGCCATGAACCATCCTGTGGTTCAGTCCCCTCCCCTGCTTTTGAGGTTCCTACAGTCCTCTCCAATTACACTTGCCAAAAAATTGGTGGCATCTTTTACTGCTATTTTGAGAAACCTTAAAAAAGAGACATCTTTTTTTTTTAATGAAACCTCTCCAATTTCCCTAGTTTTCATCATATGTGTGCCGTGGCCTAGTTCACTCTGTATAATGTGTGGCCCTTTTTCCTCAAAAAGGACTTTATTTTACCAATGCACCATCTTATCTCTGATAGATGGCCATCTCACCAAGGATAAATTGACCACTTCCTAAAGCTGCTATTGCTGACCAGGACACTTTTTTAACCATTTGGACATTTTCTCTTTGGGGTAACTCAGATCTATTTTCTCTTCGTTTTTGTCCATTGATTTTATTTCTGCCCTCTAGCTCACTGAAGATCAAATCCATTTAGCTGAATATATTGCTTCTCACTGAAGGCAACCAGATGGTTGGAAACATTGGTGCCTTCTTCTTATTGCTCTCTAGAAACTAGTATTCCTGGGCATTGGGCCTCTAAATCAGCGATTCCATGTAGCCAATATGGCTAATAACCATTGATAAATACATTTGTTGGCAAAGTCTCCAGTTTTTTGTTGCAGAGAGGCAACATAGCATTCCCACAATCGGTGCTATTACAAGTTTTACTGCAGTGGAATCCAGCATAAACCATCCATCTCAATGAGAACAAGGGACCCTGATGGATTGTACATAGCGTTTTACATACTGTTTTACTCTTTTTTCTTGCCTTCCTCTCTTTATTGAAGATTGGGCTAACTATGAGAAAATGCAGAAGATTCAAAATCTGTAAGGACATCCTTTAAAAAAAAATGAATTTCAGAATATTTCAAGAATTCATTGTCTCTCTCTTAAGTATTTCTGTTACTGTATGATGTTGCTATTCTATATGACAACAGTTCAAGAAGCTTTTATTGTAAATGCACCCAATAGAATTCATAAGGCTAGCTAATGAAGAGCAATATATAAAGGAATTCTCTCTAAAGAGTAGTGGTTGGTATTATTTGCTGCAAGGGTGGTGATGTCTTTTCCCTTTTCAGAATTATAGTGCCGTATACAGGAATTACTGTTACAGATGATGCATTTCCACAGAGAATCCAATTTCTGTACTGGAAGGAATGGCCCAGATGAGGCTTGGGGGAAAATTCAGATCAGTAGATGTGGGGTTTATTGACATTTTAGACTTGTGTCTTTAACTTTTTTTAAGTTGTCTATGCAGTTGGATGAAATAGACCCACAGACCCACAGTGATCACTGTGAAAATACAGGACTACAAAAGGCTGATTGCAATTCCTGAAGCTCCTTCCTCATGAAAATGAAAAGACAAAACATCCACTTTTTTTGAAGAATTGTCTTTTTAGATTGGTTTTTGTTGACTTAGCAATAGCAATAGCACTTATTTACCGCTTCACGGTGCAGTACAGCCCTCTCTAAGCAGTTTACTGAGTCAGCATATGCCCCTCAACAATCCAGGTCCTTATTTTACTGACCTTGGAAGGGGGAAAGGCTGAGTCAACATTGAGCCAGTGAGGCAAAGGAAACAAAAAGGAGGGAAAGAAAAAAAACGCCTTGATCATTTAAAGGAATGGCAGTGACACCTGGCTAACTTACAGAATCAGTGTGAAGATACTGTATGGGGCAGTAAGCAGAGAGGATAAGGCACTTTTTAAAGTCACTGCAAGGGCCTTGGTGGTGTAGGCTGCTAAATGCCTAGCACTTAAGTTCCAGCTGCCTGCAATTAGTGCAGGCTCGAATCCCACCAGGCTCAAGGTTGACTCAGCCTTCCATCCTCTCGGGGTAGGTAAATTGAGGACCCAAGATTGTTGGGGGCAATTAGCTGACTTTGTAAAAATGCCGCTTGGCAAGGGCCAAAAAAAGCCCTAGTAATAAGCAGGCATATACAATGGAATGAAGGCTATTGCTAAGCACGTTGGGTTGTGTCCCAAAAATTGTAAGCCGCCCTGAGTCTTCGGAGAAGGGCGGCATATAAATGTAATTTAAAAAAAAACAAGATAGTAAACTTTTGTCTGGTTGGAATACTGTTGCTATCACTTAGATATTAAGAGGGAAGAAGAAACCCCTTTCTGTGTACAGTACCTTTTTGCCATGCCAAAATGTGTAATTTCATAATCCCTTATAATATCTCCTTCCTCCTCTCCCTCCTGCTCCTGAGTGGAATAACCAAAATGGTCAACCATTTGCAAGGATGCTCCAGGTACCTAGATCTTGGGGGTTTTACCTGCATATGTGCACATATGGACAAACACACACACACACATGAGAGATAACTTCTCTTTTTCTCACACATATGCTTTCTCCTGCTCTGGAGAGCATCTTTTCCAATGGCTAAAAACCACTGATTTCTTGCTCCATTTTGAGGCCTTTTCCCTGAGAGGAAAAAGGAAGCAATGACACTTTCATTCCCTAGTCCCTCCCCCAGCAATCAGGAGCAGAGTGCTGTAATCCTGCTGCCATTAAAAGCAGCAACCCAATTATTTTGACTGTTGAAAGCACCTGTTTAGCAGCATTTTTGGCACATTTCCAAAACTCAAAGCTGCAGCTCAATTTTAAATACGAGACAGCACGAGAGTCTGAGGTAACGTGCAGTTCAAAGGCTGAAGGTTGCAGATCCCTGCATTAACCAAATCAAAAAGCACTGATAATTTGAAGTATTCCCAATTTCCAGCCTTCGGTCCGTGTGACAATCCATTTGCTTTTACACAGATGGGGTAATGTTGTAACAGTGTCCTCTTCCTATTATTTATAAAACTTATGGTGGTATTCTGAGGTCCAGTGTTGCTGCTTCTGTGGTTTGCTCAATCCCAGAAGGACAATGGGGGAGCTTTTCAGAGTTATACTCCACCCACTCCACCTCTTCTTCAAGTCTCTAAAGCGAAAGGAATGGTAGAAGCAATTAGTAGATATGGACTCCAAGGTGGAAAATCTAGCCTCTTCCCCCCACCCACAGTGCTCCAAAATCTTCAATGACCCAGCCAGAAGAGCTGTTGATGGAGCAGCAAGGACAGACCCAACTGAGGAATCCAGGAATTGATGCAACTGGCTGACATATGTGCCTTCAACCATTTCCACTGGATTTGAGTGCAGTTCCTGTTGATGAAAACATCTGCTTTGATGAAAACATCTGCCTCCCCCATTGCAACTCCCTGATTGCTCTGAAGGACAATTTTCTGCTTTCCTCCAAAAGGGCCCTCCTCAAGAAATATACATGTAAAGGCAGGAGGGTGGATTATTGTGGGTTGCTTTTTTTTTTTTTACTAACCATGGGAAGGGATCTTATATGGGAAGACAGAACTCAGCACATGGGACACCAGCAAGATGGTATCAAACAAGTTGAAGGGCAAAGCTGTCCGACCCTGGCCTTGGTGTTCTTTGCATATAGGAGATGAAGAGAAAGAAGCCATTTTTTAAAGTCCCCTTCAGAATATTTTCCCATTCAAAACATCCTAAAAGTCTGTGGTACTGATATTCAGAGGTCAGTCAGTAGATTGTAGCAATTCCGACGACGGTATGTCACACTCACACCACTGGGGCACACACACACACCCCTACACCATTTCGATTTGAGCAATATGCGTCTAGGATTGAATTCTGTCACTGATCATATATGTAAATAAACATTTCAAACATAGCATAAAGGCTACTCGGAGATTTATTAAGCAGAAACTCGAACCTAGGGCTGAAATAGCCTGGATCCGAAATCTACTTTTTTGGGGGGTGGGAGGGAAGGCGATGGGGGAATTTCTCCTTCTCTCCCTCCAGCCCGTCCCTGTCTTGCGCAAAAGAAGCCTGGCGCTGGTCCCGTCCCATCCCACCCGGTCCCATAATTTAAGCCGGGGGCATAAGGAAGCCACGAGAGCCTGCAGGGGTGGGTGGGGAGGAACGGGTCCCGTGGCTGGCTGGCGCTGTGGCCCCCCGGCCGGGCTGCAGGGGGAGCAGCAGTGGCGGGCGGCGCGATTCGGCGGCGGCGGCGGCGGCGGCGGCGGCGCGGGGAAGATGGCGGCCGCGGCTCAGGCGCTGAGCTGCTCGGGGCTGCTGCTGGCCGCCGCCGCCCTGGCCCTGCTGACCGTGGCCATCGGCACCGACTCCTGGTATGAGACCGACGCACGGCGACACCGGGAGCGCTGCCGGGGTTTCGGCCACAAGCGCAACGCCAATAGCAACGACCCGCCGGGTTCCATGTCAGCGCCCAGCCCGCATCTTCCACTCCGCGCCCGACCGCCTCGGGCCCTGGTGGCCGGCCAGACTCCGCCGTCGGCTCGGCTCCCGGTTGCTGCGGCTGCCCTGGAATCGCAGTGCGGCCGCCGCTTCAACTCCACCGTCTCCGGCTTGTGGCGGCGCTGCCATCGCGCAGGCTTCGAACCCGAGAGCGAGGAGCTTATCCGGAAAGGTGCGGAGGGCAACGAGCGAGCGACGCGCCCCGTTCAGTGGGCAGGTTAGGCAGGCTGAGCGACGGGGCGAGGGCTTTGGGCGCCTTCTAGCTAGACCCTTTAAGGCGCTCCGGGAATGTCGCTGGCCAGGGTGCTGAACCGCTGAGGGAGATACCTCCAAGTGTCGCTCTTTGTAGCTTAGCTGTTGAGCTCGGTTGTGGTGTGATAACAACCCTCCCCCAGCCCTTTATTTGGAGGGTCCCTCTTGGTTCCTCCTCCCGCGGTTTATCCTCGAAATATCGGGTTCCCGAGGTCCTGAAGCCTTTTTTTTCATCACACGGTGGAGCTGACCGTAGTACTGACTCTTCACAAGTATAGGATTCATAAAATGGGTCTATTTTCTTAGCTCCGGATTTCTAGTATTTCAGACTCTGTAGAATTTTTGGTTGCTATGTGCATGCACACCCCTAGCCACCTATAGAGTTGCCATGAACATACAAATAATTACAGTGGTCCTCTGTGCAAATTCTGGTGACTTCAGATGAACCAACTGATTGTGGATAAGATTGGCAAGGTTTTCGGTGATTGCAGCATTTGGGGAAGCACTGCTCGGGCTGGATGGATGGATGATAAGCTGATTTGATTTTTCATATTTGATTTTTTTCATATGAACACATCCCTTACCAAAACGTCTTCCATCTGCTTAGAATTAGGAGCTCTTATTTGATTCAGTATACCCCTGGAAACATTACCCTTCTATTATGTCAAAATCAGAGTTTTCTATCATCATATACAGCTAATACACTTATTACTGCATAAACATTGTGGAATACACTCCATCTCATCAAATCCCTAGAATACAACCCTGGGCCATGTCTATGTGATTTGGAGGGGAGAGAGAAACTAAACTGTGGAGTCAGAGAGAAATGAAATACAGGAGTTGCAGAAAATGATAATTGCTTATTGATAGGGACCATTCAGAAAACAATTGCTGAGTGTGGCATGCAGACATCCTGGCATTAGAGAGCCCCTTTGTTTAATCAATTTTAATTAATTCTGGCTCAGATATTTTATAATGAAATAAATCTTTGTAATTATTTTGCTGCAGAATTTTGAGATCAGTCACAGATGGTTTCCCTCATGTTTTTAAAATAGTGACATATCTGATATCAGATTACTACCCATTTATTCCTCTGTCCAGGCATTGGCCACTTTGTCCAATATAGCTAAGACAGGTGCTTGTGATGTTCTATATGTGACAGGTTACTTAGCCTATGCCAGTCTCTTGACTCATGCATATATAGGAATGTGACAATTTGCAGGAGATTAATTTGCCCGACCAGGTGAAGATAGTCTTTCTGCTCAGTAAACACAGAATTTATGCGATGAGATTATTCAAAGAATTCTACCTGCTCTTCTGGTGTTGAACATTAGAGCAATAGATCCAAACCCTAAGCAGTTGCTGTATTATACAGTATATATTTTATGATACATAAAAACATTTTTGATCCGGGAGAAGCTTCAAGGGGTATCGCTAATGATATTGTGACATCACTGATCCAGCTAGGGTGAATTTTTTATATCTGTTTTCTGGACTTCTCAGGGCTTGAAAGAGTTTTAAGGGACTATATCATTCATAAGCTTTTGCAAAGCCTTATGGTAGCCATCTTGCTCAATAATCTCCCTCCCACCCTCCTCAGAATGGAAAACAAACCCAAACTAGGAAAAGTTTGAGAGGTTTTAGGGATGCAGTGGGTGCCTTAAATCTTTATTCCTAAACATGTGAAATTAGAAGTTTTCCAAAATTGAAAAAAAGAGTCAAAAATAATATCAATTGTACACCAACTTTGGGGGATTGGAAATTAGGGGCATTGTGTTGCAGTGGTTCTTCTCCTTCCTCTGGGGCTGGGTCCAGTTGGTGTTAATGGAGGAAAGATCTAACCCTAGACCTGTACTTTGCTCCATGGACTCTCTGCTTTTAGTTAAGATCTACCTGAAACTATTGGGTGACACCATCCATCAGCATGGTCAAATGCTATGCTAATGAATGACACATTTCTATCTAGATCAATCAAATGGTGCAATAAAGGTCTTTACGCAATGTCTGGAGGCTCTGGAAATCTGGATGGGGAAGAATAGGTTTTAATCTTTAGTCTGATAGTAAAATCAAGTCACCGGGTCTCATTTTTTATATATTTGCTTGTTAATTATGCAAAATTATATGCCCCTTCCATCCTATAAGCTTCCATCATATAAGCAAAATTATATGTCTCTTCCATCAGCCAAAGCAAAGATCCCCCAGCTAGATTCTATTAACATCCTTGTCTTATGGCCTAATTGCAGAACCAAATTTTTAGGCCTTCCAAAGGATCAACACAATCAGGATTCCTGGAGCTTCAGGGCACAGCTGTTCTATAGAGCAGACACAGCAACAAGACAGCAAATTACCTAGATCCCATAAAAGAACACTGTTCTACAGAGAAGACCTGGAGTATGCCCCATCCTGCTAGATTTGCTAGAAACTATTAGATACAGGGAGGACCCCTATATTGTGTTTCAGTGAAGATTGAGGGAGTACAAACCTATGCAGATTTAATTATGGAAACTCTCTATATCCAGGGGACCCTAAAAACCAAAGGCACTGAGTCTTCCTGAGATAAGATGAAGCCTATTTCTCCCATCCAGACTCTCCTAGTTTCCGGATACTGTGAGAAAGCATCCTTTGGACAGCCCAAGAAAGAGATGTATAATGAAATATTATCAGCATACTGATGATACCTAATGTTGTGCTGATGCATGACCTAATCCAGCAGTTTTATGTAGATGTTACATAGAAGTGGAGACAGAGTTGAGCCTTGATACCTTACAGATCAGAGGTCTAAGACTGTACTTCTTCACCCACAACTCTGATTGAAACCAACCTCAGACAAAGGAAGAGAACTGTTGAAGAACAATGACCCCCATTACCAACTTCCTGAGCTGGTTCAGGAATCAGTGGTACTGAAAGTCACTGATAAATTAAAAAGGGCCAGAACAGAGACACAATCTCTTACCCAGAAGTTTTCCACAAGCATGACTAATATTACCTTGGTGCTATACTCTATTTATTTATTTTATTTAATTATTTGATTTGTCAATCGCTTACAAGATAATAGGTATAAGTATAAACATGAGTAAGAATACAGGAAATAGGTATAAATAAATAGGGACAATAGGACAGGGACGGGAGGCATGAGTGTGCACTTATGCACGCCCCTTATAGACCTCTTAGGAATGGGGTGAGGTCAATAGTGGATAGTTTAAGCTTAAAGGAGTGGAGGTTAGAGGAAGTAACAACAGAGTTAGTCTGGCCTGAACCTACACTGAATGATGTTCAGATAATCCATTTCCTTCAGGGCCCTCTGATATAGTGAGCTTTTCAACTTTGCAACAACATTCCTGAAAAAGGAAATTGAAAATGGAATTGTTCAGAATTATTAGATTAAGTGATGACCTTTTGAGGAGAAGGAAAACTGCAGTTTCCTTCAAAGCAGGCAACACTGTTCATTCCCACAAGGAGGGACCACTTCCAACTAGACCCAATGACATGTTGTCTCTAGGAGTCTTTAATCAATCAGAAGGAACATGAGGTGGCATGCAGGTGGCAGGGCTCAACTTTCTATGACTCTGTCCTATTACTCAGACTCATATAGATGTTAATCAGTAGTAATGAGTATGTGGAACCCAAAGCCTGCCTCCAAACATGGTCTCTTTGGGCTAAATCACTCCCAATCTGTGAACATAAATGTAACCAGCCACAAAGAAAGGAGGAGAACCACCACAACACATACTTCTTCCTATTTTCAAACCCCATAGCTGGTCCAGGAGGATACCGTAATTAATGGTACTAATAGACACTGAGAGGTCAAAGAGAGCTCTCTGAGAGGATGGGTTAACCAGAAGTTATCAACAAATGTGATCTTTATACTATACATTGGCCTGAGGTCAATTGGTCTAGATCAGGGGACTCCAACCTTGGCAACTTTAAGACTTGTGGACTTCAATTCTGGAAGTCCACAAGTCTTAAAGTTGCCAAGGTTGGAGAACCCTGGTCTAGATAATAGACTTACTCAAGAGCCCTCAGAAGTTGTAGACTTATTATCTTCTCAACAACCTTATCAAAAAATGGAACATTGGAAATTGGATGAAAATGTTCAGAACCATTGGATTCATCAATGACTTCTTGAAAAGGGTGTGCCTCACCACCTCCTTCAAGGAAATCATAACTATCCGCTCTCTCAAAGATGAATTTTACACTGCATAGGTCCAACCATGTATCATGTCCCCAGACACTTTAACTAACTCAAAGGCTGGGAATCTAATTAACTAAATGGTTGGATTAATAGCCTTAAGCCTCCAGTCCATTTTCTCAGAAGTCATAAGACACAATAAGAATGGAAAAATAACTGTTTTGCCACTTTTATTAATTCAATGTAATTTAATGATGGGTCTTACCTACAGGTGAAACTCAAAAAATTAGAATATCGTGCAAAAGTTCATTTATTTCAGTAATGCAACTTAAAAGGTGAAACTAATATATGAGATAGACTCATTACATGCAAAGCAAGATAGTTCAAGCCATGATTTGTCATAATTGTGATGATTATGGCTTACAGCTCATGAAAATCCCAAATCCACAATCTCAGAAAATTAGAATATTGTGAAAAGGTGCAATATTCTAGGCTCAAAGTGTCCCATTCTAATCAGCTAATTAAGCCATAACACCTGCAAAGGGTTCCTGAGCCTTTAAATGGTCTCTCAGTCTGGCTCAGTAGGAATCACAATCATGGGAAAGACTGCTGACCTGACAGTTGTGCAGAAAACCATCATTGACACCCTCCATAAGGAGGGAAAGCCTCAAAAGGTAATTGCAAAAGAAGTTGGATGTTCTCAAAGTGCTGTATCAAAGCACATTAATAGAAAGTTATGTGGAAGGGAAAAGTGTGGAAGAAAAAGGTGCACAAGCAGCAGGGATAACCGCAGCCTGGAGAGGATTGTCAGGAAAATGCCATTCAAAAGTGTTGGGGACTTTCACAAGGAGTGGACTGAGGCTGGAATTAGTGCATCAAGAGCCACCACACACAGATGGATCCTGGACATGGGCTTCAAAGTCGTATTCCTCTTGTCAAGCCGCTCCTGAACAACAAACGTTAGAAGTGTCTTACCTGGGCTAAAGAAAAACAGACCTAGTCTGTTGCTCAGTGGTCCAAAGTCCTCTTTTCTGATGAGACCAACTTTTGCATCTCATTTGGAAACCAAGGACCCAGAGTCTGGAGGAAGAATGGAGAGGCGCAGATTGCAAGATGCTTGAAGTCCAGTGTGAAGTTTCCACAGTCTGTGTTGATTTGGGGAGCCATGTCATCTTCTGGTGTTGGTCCACTGTGCTTCATTATGTCCAGGGTCAATGCAGCCATCTACCAGGAGATTTTGGAGCACTTCATGCTTCCTTCCACAGACAAGCTTTATGGGGATGCTGACTTCATTTTCCAGCAGGACTTGGCACCTGTCCACACTGCCAAAAGCACCAAAACCTGGTTCAATGACCGTGGGATTACTGTACTTGATTGGCCATCAAACTCACCTGACCTGAACCACATAGAGAATCTCTGGGGCATTGCCAAGAGAAAGATGAGAGACATGAGACTGAACAATGCAGAAGAGCTGAAGACCACTATTGAAGCATCCTGGTCTTCCATAACACCTCAGCAGTGCCACAGGCTGATAGCTTCCATGCCATGCTGCATTGAGGCAGTAATTGCTGCAAAAGGGGTCCAAACCAAGTACTGAGTACATATGCATGCTTATACTTTTCAGAGGTCCGATATTGTTCTATGTACAATCCTTGTTTTATTGATTGCATGCAATATTCTAATTTTCTGAGATTGTGGATTTGGGGTTTTCATGAGCTGTAAGCTATAATCATCATAATTATGACAAATCACAGCTTAAACTATCTTGCTTTGCATGTAATGAGTCTATCTCATATATTAGTTTCACCTTTTAAGTTGCATTACTGAAATAAATGAACTTTTGCACAATATTCTAATTTTTCGAGTTTCACCTGTATGCTCAGTTGGATTTACTGTTCGACATTCTTCAATAGTGCTCTAGGAATCTAGGAATTTGGTGTTCATCTTCCAATATCCCAAGAAAAACTAAATATTCCCACAGGATTGAAGAGGGGAAGTCCAAATAATAATTCCCAAATCTGGGAATATTACAACTTTAATTTTGGATGGGATAACACTCCTCCAGTGTGCTGGTATGCAATTTGGGAAGCCTGTTAGATTCTGTTATCTTGTTCAAAGAGCAAATCCATTCTACGCACCAATCCATTCTATGTACAAATTCCACCCTTTCCTATTTCAGGAGTCTCTACTGAGGGTTACTCTCATTTCTACTATTGTAATACTTGTACATAATGCTGCCCTTAAATACTTTCTAGAAGTTATATTTGGTGAAGAATGGAGCATCTAGATAGTCATGCACATGTCTTTGTGTGTGTGTGTGTGTGTGTGTGTGTGTGTGTGTGTGTGTGTGAATTAATTAACTCTGGTATACCCATCTGGTATACTCACCACTTTGTCAACTGTAGTGCTATATGCAATTCAAGGTACTGTTACTGTCTATAAAATCTGTCATATCACAGGTTGAACTACTGCCTGCCCCTGATGACTTATCTCATAAAATCTGATTGGGTAGACATACTTTGTGTCCTTTCTTTAAAGGAATGCCATGTGAGGCACCTGTTCTTTGAAACAGCACACTCCTCAAGATTCAGATGTTTCCAGTTTGGTTAGCCTTCTGTAAAGCCCTGAAAAATCTGTCTTTCTACTGGGCATTGTGCTAGGGTGTTGGATGAGTCCATTCTGCAATGGTTTGGGATTATGAATATGTTTGTGGTTTGGCCTTTGTTGTATTCTACTTGTGGTGCTATGCCTTTTATTGTGTTACTTTTGTGGATTATTTTTTCATCTTTGATTTAGGGGCCAAGAGTCACAATTGCAAGTTGAGTGGCTATATACAGTATAAGTCACATAGGTAATTAAATAAATGAATGGCCTGCCCACTTTCAGGCCCTCTTGGGGCCAGTGAAGGGGTTCTTGAGCTGCATGGTCTAGCTATAAGGAGTAATCCCAATTATGATAGCCATTATTGATTTTTAAATCCAGATGCAGCTGTAGGCCTTTTCCAGAGGACTAAGTAGTAGAAACTTAAACAAAGCATTTTTGATGTATCATCTGGCATTTATTACTAAGTGATTTGGTTCTCTGTTAAATAGTAATGGATGTGTCTACTGTCTACTTTCTTCTTTTAATTTTTGAATTTTAACATTTTTACTATCCAACCTTACTAAAAAAAACCATTTTTTTCTCTATCCCGATATTTTTGACATGCCCCAACAGCTTTTTATGAAGCATGGCTATTGCCTTGTGCTACTCCAAGGAGATAACGGTTATCTTTATTTTTCTACATCACTGACTAAGGAGCCAAAGGCTGAGACTGTTGAGCTTCTTATGATAATCACTGAATCACACAGTTTTTCCAAAGGATATCCTTCAGATAAAACAGTTGTGGAAATTGCAAAAATAATGGATTGGTTACGATAAATATAACAATATGTTATTCTGATATAAATGGCATCAAAATTTCATTTGATCGCCTTACATTTCTAAAAAGTGCAACATCTACAGCTTACACATAAGGAGAATAAATAATTCTTCTGCTTCCTAAAAATATATCTTGCTCTTCAGCATTACTACAGGTAGTCCTTGATTTATGACCTCTTTTGGGACCATAACTTCTATCACTAAGTGATACAGTTGAGAAGAGAGTCATGTCTGATTTTACTACCCATTTTGCCACAGTCATTAAGCAAATACCGGCCTCCTCCATTAACTTTGCTTGTTGAAAGACTCCTGGGAATGGGAATGGGACAACTTGCCACAACCAACTTGCTGTGGCCAACTCACTGCAGCCAGCTCATCATGGCCAACTCACTGCAGGACAACTTGCCACGGCCAACTCGCTGCGGGACAATTGAACAATTCTATTTAATTATTTAAGATAAATTTAAAAATATTTTAATTTTGGCCATTCACATTTCATTCTGTCCCTCCTTTTACATGCTTTCTTTAATGATTCTATTCCACCCTTTCTTTGATAGTAGTGTAGCTCTTGTCCTGCAGTGAGTTGTCCTGTGGCGAGCTGGCCATGGCAAGTTGTCCTGCAGTGAGTTGGCCGTGGCAAGTTGGCTGTGGAGAGTTAGCCATGGTGAGTTGGCTGTGGCAAAGTTGGCCATGGAGAGCTGACCTTGGCAAATTGTTATAGACCCCCTGGGAACATCACCAGTGGTGATCACATGTCCCTGTTATGCTGCAACTATTGTAAATGGAGGCCAGTTTGCCATGCACCCAAATTTTGACCACAGGATCGCAGGGAAGCTGCAATGATTAGAAGCTCGGAACTGTTGTGAGTCATATTTATGTCTTGTCATAACCTCAAATGGTTGTTAAAGGAATGGCCATAAGTAGAGAACTACTTGTATGTATAATAACTAAAAACAAATTTGAAATAATAATTACAGAAATAGTTAATTTAGACAACAATTATGGACAAAGCACATACATGGCTGCATACTTATTGCTCTATTTGTTGCAACCATTTGTTTGGTGACCATCTGAAGTTGAAACCACTTAAAAAGTCCTTGATTCAGCTTGCCTATTGCTTCACAAAAGGGACATGGTGGCTCAGTGGCTAAGACCCTGAGCTTGTCAATCAGAAAGGTTTGCAGTCCGGCAGTTCAAATCCCTAGCACTGTGTAATAGAGTGAGCTCCTGTTACTTGTTCTACCTTCTACCAACCTAGCAGTTCAAAAACATGTAAAAATGCAAGTAGAAAAATAGGGACCACTTTGGTGGGAAGGGAACAGCATTCCATGCGCCTTCAGCATTTAATCATGCTGGCCACATGACCACGGAGACATCTTCCGACAGCACTGGCTCTTTGGCTTTGTAATGGAGATGAGCAACGCCCCCTAGAGCTGGAAATGACTAACATGTATGTCCGAGGGGAACCTTTATTGCTTTGCTGGCAGGATAATTAATGCCACTGGGCTGCCTGCAGAACACTCAGCCACTAGTTCCATTCCACAGGAGTGGAAAAGAGGAAATTGAGGTGTGCTGGGACCATTGTTGGAGAGGGTGCCATTCTCTCTGAGATTGGTGTAGACTGAGCTTCTAATATGGCATCAACAAAAGAGCAAAACTAAGTATGATTACGTTCTCCCATAGAATCTCCTGCCGGAGATTTGGTAAGATTTAGTTTGGTAAGCTTCTCCAAAGATAGCAATAGCACTTAGACTTACATGCCTGGACAAAACCTTGCAGAAGTCTTGGTGCAATTTCAGAAATGGTTTGCCCTTGCTTCATTCTTCCTAGGGTTGAAAAAGAGAGGCTGGTCTGGGGCCAACCAGCTGGCTTTGGGCCTAAGGTAGGACTAGAATGCCTGGTCTCTCCTTTGCTTTCCCTTAAATTTGTAATTGGCACCCCCCCCCAATGCATCTCTAGAATCCCTTCTCAAAATTCATCCCTTTAGATCTTTCCGTCTGAAAACAAATATGTCAGTATTTGATAGAATATGCTGCATTCCACAAGTTATTCCTGCCTCCATTTTCCCTTTCCTGTTCCTGTCTGCTTGTTTTTTTTTTATTGTTTGTGCTTTGGGAAAGGGATTTGTCAAACACTGCCTTTGTTAAGCCCTGTGGTGGTAAATAATGTTTAGATTTTCCTGTTCCTACCTTTGTAGCGAAAGTAAAGCTGCAGTATTCTGTTTCCAGAATCTATTATAAAACCATCGGCTGCTCTCCTGCATTTAATCCTCGCCCATACAGTATGTATCTTCTGCCTTTGTTAAGTTTCCATGATGATTTTATCCACTGAAAGGCAATTCATTTATTTTATTTTATTAATTGATTTCCTCCTGCATAATATTTTCTTCTCACTGATAGGCCCTCCTCCCTTCTAGCTAAAAAGCTTTCTGTGTCCACCAATGATCTCAAGGAATTTAAAACCAATTATTTTGGTCGCCCTCTCTCTCCACTGTGACTATGCCAAAGCTAATGCACATACTGGATATAATAAAGTTAAAATCCAATATCACATTAGGTGTGTATAAACCTATTAAATCCAGAATCTTAAGCTTAACTCTATTTGGGATTGTGACTTCCCTTTTGTGTAATAGATTTTGGAGACTGCCAGCCTACGAGGCTAGCATGCCTTCAGACTCACTCCTCCCAATAAAATATCACATCACTTTAGCCATTGTGGCTTTTGGGCAAGAGAAGAATGTATGGACCCATGTCCACAGCAGATACAGTAGAGTCCTGATGTCAGAATTTGTATCTGGTCTCTTGGCTACAGCTTTTTCTTCTTTATACTTTCCCTGCTTAATCTTTTAAGAAACAGCCCTGACCACAATACATTGCTCCCAGTAGGCATACAGGAAGCAGTTTCCTGAGTGACATGAAAAAAGCCAACTTCTGCTGGCTAAAGGCAAATTTTTAAAATATGGTAGTATGTTTCACAATGCAAAAGAGTTAATTTTTAAATTAAAAATTACTGTTTTTAATGTTAAATTAAAAATTACTGTTTTTAATGTTTAAATTAAAAATTACAACAAGGAAGCCCCAGAACTGAGGATGGCTTCTTAGGTGTAGCTCCCAGCACCCTCTGGTAGTTACTACCACTTTGCACTTTTTAACAGAATCCTGTTGGATTGGAATAGCATAGTGGTCCCAGTGAATGAATGAGTGAGTGAGTGAGTGAGTGAGTGAGTGAGTGAGTGAATGAAAACAGGACAGGAAGAGAAAACCATTAAACACATGGGAAGAATACAAGTAGTGTTCTTGACTTACAACCATTTATTTATTTGATTTGTCAATCGCTTACAAGATAATAGGTATAAATATAAACATAGTTATGAATACATGGAATGGATACATATAATAAAAATAAAAATAATCAATAGGACAGGGACGGTAGGCACGTTGGTACGCTTATGCACGCCCCCTACAGACCTCTTAGGAAAGGGGTGAGGTCAATAGTAGACAGTCTAAGGTTAAAGTTTTTGGGGTTTGGGGAAGAAACCACAGAGTTGGGTAGCGTATTCCAGACATTGACCACTCTGTTGCTGAAGTCGTATTTCCTGCAATCAAGTTTGGTGTGGTTAACCTTGAGTTTGTATCTATTGTGTGCTCTTGTATTGTTATGGTTAAAGCTGAAGTATTCATTGACAGGTAGGACATTGCAATGTATGATTTATATACTATACTTAGATCGGACTGAAGGTGGTGTAGTTCTAGGTTTTCTAGGTCTAGAATTTCAAGTGAAAGGGCCTTGGTGGTGCAGGCTGTTAAACGCCTAGCACTTAGTTCCAGCTGCCTGCAATTATTGCAGGCTCGAATCCCACCAGGCTCAAGGTTGACTTAGCCTTCCATCCTCTCAGGGTAGATAAATTGAGGACCTAAGATTGTTGGGGGCAATAAGCTGACTTTATAAAAATGCTGCTTAGTAATAAGCAGGCATATACAATGGAATGAAGGCTATTGCTGAGCGCATTGGGTTGTATCCCAAAAATTGTAAGCCGCCCTGAGTCTTTGGAGAAGGGCAGCATATAAATGTAATTAAAAAAAATAGTCTGGTGACATAAGGTATTCTTCAATGAGTAGAGGAGTGGAGAACTCTTCTTGTGAAATATTTCTGGACTTTCTCAACTGTGTTAATATCAGATATGTAATGTGGGTTCCAGACTGCTGAGCTGTATTTGAGAATTGGTCTAGCAAATGTTTTGTATGCTCTAGTTAATAGTGTAATATTACCAGAGAATAAGCTACGTAAGATTACGTTAACAACTTTTAATGACTTTTTGGCTATGTAGTTACAGTGGGCTCTAGCACTTAGATCATTAGAGATGAGTACTCCAAGATCCTTGACAGAGTTTGGATCATCAACAAGGTCTTGACTATTTAGCCTGTATTTTATTTTCTGATTTTTTTTGCCAATATGTAAGACAGAGCATTTATTTGTTGAGATTTAAAGTTGCCATTTGTTTGATCATTCTGATACATAGTCAAGGTCTTTTTGAAGGGTACCAGAAGTATCTGTGGTGTTGAATAGCTTTACATCATCAGCGAAGAGAACACAGTTGCTCTTAATATGATCACAGAGGTCATTTATGAAGCGAGTTGGTCCTAGAACACTGCCTTGGGGGACACCACTGTTGACAGGTACAGAATTTGATAGGACACTCCCAATTTTGACCATTTGTTGTCTGTTTGACAGGAATGCTTCTATCCAGTTATGCAGGTGTCCAGAGATACCATAAGATTTTAGTTTTAGGAGTAGTTTGTCGTGTACCACTGAATCAAAGGCTTTACAGAAGTCTATGTAGATTGCATCTATTGCTTTGCCCTGATCGAGTTGTGTAGTCCATATGTTTTTGCAGTGTAAGAGTTGTAGATTACAGGATTCATTTGGTGATTGTTCAAAGTTACAACAGCACTGAAAAAATTGACTTATGACCATGTTGCACACTTATGGCCATTGTAGCATCTCCATGGTCACATAATTAAAATTTGGATAATTGCAATTGGCATATATTTATGACCATTGCTCTGTCCCGGTCTCATGTGATCATCAGTTGTAATCTTGTCAACCGACTTCCAACAAGCCATTTAAGTGGGGATGCCAGATACATCCTTGCTATATACAGAGTCCTATTTACCTTAATTGATTAACTTAACATGATTCGCTTAACAATTGCAGTGATTCACTTAACAACTGTGGCAAAAAAGGTCATAAAATGAGGTGTAACTCACTTAATATCTGTCTTGTTTAGCAATGGAAATTTTGAGCTTAATTGTGCTCATAATTTGAGGACTACCTGTATTCATTCAACTTAATTGCATTTCAATTTTAAAATTAATCAGTTTTAGTCTTTCTCTCTCTTTCGCACATAGAAACAAACTCTGCCCTGCCACCTGCCATTCAAATGCTAAATTTGACTCTTGGGTCAAAAAGATCACAGTTCTTTGACAGATATCAATTAGATAAACACAGATTTAATGTTAAGAGGCAAGCTAAGGTAAAACAAATGACCAAGGGAAGAAGAACATGTCTGGGTCAGGATTAATCATTAATAATTTCCACATTCCAAGTGTTCAGTGTAAATGAAGTGACATCCCTTCACACTGAGACATCAGTGTGGGTATCAGCCTGATAAAGAAATTGACAGACACATGATATTTATAATGTATTGTATACATTGAGCAAGGATGGTTTTCAGTTGAGTGGACTGGTTTTGCTTTCCTGATAGGTTTGGTGAACAGCATTGATTAATCCATGTCTTGTTGTGATAAGATAATGCAGTTGTGAAGTATCCTCTCAGTGTTCTGGGAATATTATATTTATTTTTAGCTCCAGGTTCCTATGGGTAATGATCTTACCAAGCATTAAAAAACCACAGACAGAGCCATCTCATATATGCTACTGTCATTTTAATATCAGAATTTCTGCTATAGTTATAGATCTAGAATTGAATTCATAAGGCACTGATTTCCAGCTTTTATTTTACACACATATCATGGTGTCATCACTGGAAGGTTTATAAAGATAAAGGTTTCCCCTCTCCAGTCATTTCAGGGTGGTGTTCATCTCTGTTTCTTAGCTGAGGGAGCCAGCATTGTCCGAACACACTACCTTGCTTATGTGGCCAGCATGACTACATGCTGAGGCACATAGAATGTATTACCTTCTTCCCAAAGTGGTACCTATTTATCTACTTGCATTTGCATGATTTCGAACTGCTGGTAGGCAGGAGCTGAGGCAAGTACTGGGGTTCATCCTGTCATATAGCACTTAGGTCTTGAACCCAGGTTCACAAGCTCATATTTTTAACCATTTGAGCCACTGGCCTCCCCCACTGTAAGGTTTAAGGCCTATCATATACATTTGATACATAATAAATAATAAATATACCTCAAGAGTTAATATTGCAGATAACACCTCTGTTATCTCCAATAGCACCTGCAGATTGTCCCCAGTTCAGCAGTAAAAGAAATACTTATTTTAAAAAGAAAATAGCAGAAACAATGGCAAGTTGCTAAATTTCATGACATATTGGTGGATCCACCTAAAACCCCTCAGACTTTTGAATAAGAAAACTCCCAAGATATTGATCATTTTTGATACTTATTTTTATTTTGACATGTGCAATAGGGACCACCAGAGCACTGATCCAGTGGCCCTTGGATCAGAAATAGGAAATTGTGATTTTTAACTGTCCTCAGACAAGATGATGTCCTGAGTATGTTACATTTGAGGGCAAATTACTCCGTTACATCTCTGTATCAGAAGCACTAAAGACACTTGAAAAACTCAACAGAGAATGACTGCAATTCAGGACCAAATATGCAGAGAAGTAAAGTTATACAGTTATATTTATGTTTTGAGGTCCTGGATCCTCTGATTTTGTTGAAGTCAATAAAAAAAGAGCACCAGAGCAAAGAATTGTTTTCCTTTAAAACACAAAATGTGCTTCTGCTTTTATCCAGAACTTGTAATTTGAAAGATAGAGAGACAGCCTGTCACAAGATTTATTACTTCTCTTTGCACAGATGGGGAAGGAACAAATTATAACATTATACCTAACAACTGTAGAAATCAGGCTAATCTCTCTATAGTACACAAGCACCATGTCAGAATTGCAAAGAAGTTTCAGAAATATAACTAAAACGAAGAGATTATAGCAGAGGTGGTATTCAGCAGGTTCTGACCAGTTTTGGAGAACCAGTAGCGGAAATTTTGAGTAGTTTGGAGAACTGGCAAATACTACCTCTGACTGGAGATTTTACAGTATCCTTCCCCTGCCACACCCACCAAACCACCCACAGAACCGGTAATAAAAAAAATTGAAGCCCACCACTGGATTATAGGCATTAGTTAAATAGCAGAGGGGCATCCTTAGGGGGGTGAAGGCGATAAAGGAAGGGCATGACATCATTACACAAATGTTGTGACTTAATTCCATGAGTCAAACATATGATGTTGTCAGCACGCCTGTGACACCACTTTGGCAGAGCTGAGGACCACAATAGGTGCTGCTGAAATAGCATTTTTAAAAGAAATCAAATATAGAAAATATTCAACAAACTATATAGGAGTCTTCTTTAAGCTACAAGACAATAACCAAAAAAGGGAGGAGAAACATGGTAGGAAGAGCCCTAATTCTAAAAAAACCTAACAACAGGATGATCTCAGAAACTGAGAACATGGTTTTTTTTACAAGCAGAATCTGGGCAGCTAGCAATCCAGGATGCTTTAATTTGGATCCCTGCACTGAAAGACTCAATAGCAGCCTTTTCTAATTCTAAAATTCTAATTGGATTCCAGCCTGATGAGACTGAGGCTTATAGCTGTGTGTTGGGGCTGTATTGCATGGGTATAGAATGGGCTACAGTCTTACTCCCATTCTGATGCTGAACTATATCTGCATACTACTAAAACTCTTGTGTCTATCATCTTTCAGTGGCAGAAGCGATGCATCGTAGGGTAGAACTTTTTCTGCAAAAGCAACTTAAGTGGGCTAACTTACAGATGGCATCCAAAATCTGGGACCCCTGACTGCCATGGAATTGAAATTTGGCAAATTTTATAAAATGTTTTATGACATAAAAATTAGCATTAAGCATTTTGTGACTTGACAGAAAATTTTATAAAACATTTTCTGTGGTCAACTGCCAGCTTGTGCTACTTTCAGGGCAGATGCATTTCTCCCTGAATTTTTAAGAACTTTTACAGTACTTGAGAAATTCTGCCATTGTTAAAAGTACTGAGTAATCCAGTGAAGAAATACCTCTGAAACAATTTAACAGATCGTGAGTTATTTAGTTTAATAAAAATGCATTATCATCACCACTACATCCAAAATTTAATCACATTTGGAAAGGTCACTTATTTCACATATAAGACACCCATTTTCTGTCCTAATTTCCCTTTGTAAAAAGCCAGCAAAGATTAATTTTTAGATCTTTAAAGAGGCAAATGCAATGATGCCTTTTACTGATTTTCATCGTTCTCGTACAACTGAGAAAAGCAATACTGTTGGTCTAATGTTTGTTAAACAGACATTTTCTAAGTTTGCAAAGACTACATTAGATTGGATATCTCATGATTCAAATAAGTTAGACTCATACTTTGGAACTAGGTAAGAGAGTTGGGGGCTGTCATTTCAGGGTGGGATGGGACAACTTGCCACAGCCAACTTGCTGCAGCTAACTTGTCATAGGCAACTTGCCGTGGCCAGCTCACCACAGCCAATTTGCCGTGAGGCAACTCGCTATGGTCAACTCACCACAGGATAACTCACTGCAGGACAATTCAACAATTTAATTTAATTATTTAAAATAGTTTTCAAATATTTCTAGTTTTATCATTCACATTTCATTTTGTTTCTCCTTTGGCATCCTTTCTTTAACCATTCTATTGCAGTATTTTTTGATATTAGTGTAACCTTTGTCCCATAGCAAGTTGGCCTGTGGTGAGTTGGCTGCAGAAAGTTGGCCATGGCAAGTTGGAGGTGGCGAGTTGTTGTGGATCCATTCCAGGTCTAAACTAGGAGTCAGGTTGTTTCTGGTTCTGAGTTCTGAAGCAGGCCAAATGTATTCGCACAGCCCTAGTAGCAGATCAGTAAAGATGGTCTTCTTTGTGTTGTAATGGAAACAAGTGATGACAAATCAATCAGACACAATGCTGGGAAAACAAATATAAGGAATTAATTCATGTCATAGTTTTAAATGCCTGAATCCTCTTTGACTTACCAAAGCCAGTAAAGATTGTGCTAAGAGGAAAGCTGGATTGTGTAATGTACTGAAATTACACGATTAACAATAGAGTCATGCATTGCCAATTCTGTGGTTTGGCTTCCTAATGATTATCTAGTGCAAAACAACTTATAAAAGGCCATTTGTGGGCAGATTTAATAGAAGACCTTTGTAAGTCATATAGTATACAAATCAGTTCCATTCAAAAGTGCCCAAGAGTGAAACCACAATATTAATTCAAACGCTTCTTGAATTCTGCTCTTTTCTTCTGTAGCAGACCTTCTTTTTTGCTCTCAATGTATTCACAACTGAATATCAATAGTTCTTCTTTAGGGGATATAGCAGCATAATAGCAACATCAATTTAGTATACAGGTAGTCCTCAACTTACAATTTTTTTGTCTAGGGACTGTTCCAAGTTACAACAGCATTGAAAAAAAGTGACTTACAACTCATCCCCATGTTATAGCATCCCCATGATAAATTGATCAAAATTCAGGCACCTGGCAACTGGCATATATTTACAATTTACAGTATATATAGTATATATTTACAGTATATATTTACAATGGTTGCAGCATCCTGGGGTCATATGATTGCCATTTGTGACCTTCCCAGCCAACATCCTACAAGCAAATTCAATGGGTGAAGCCAGGTTCACTTAACATTAGCATGCTTCACTTAACAACTGCAGTGATTCACTTATTAACCAGGGCAAAAAGGTCATGATTCACTTAACAACTGCCTCAGTATGCAACAGAAACGCCAGTCCCAATTGTGGTCATAAATCATATACCTGTACAGTATATAGAAATACTGACTGGGTTCAGGTAACGTAAAAATAATGGGGTTTGTCTGTTCTGTATAGTATTACATACTTCTGAACCATTGTGGCTTGATAATAACTAATGAAACTGGATATGATGGCTTATTTAAGAATCTGAAATTAGCTGGACTCTTCCCCTTGTAGGGTGAGCGTTTTCTTTCTCTTACCCATGATCTGCTGTGTATGCTGCCAGAGCTGGTTTTTTGACAGTCTTGTCCTCTGAATTTGATGGAGGCACTTAGGAAAGATCCGAGATGACTTTTGGAGAGCTGTGGACCCAATCTAGGAGGGGCGATCTTGACAATTGCAACTTCTTGTAAGGGAGTAGTTGAAAAGTCAAGGGCCTTTCACACCTCTTGTGACTAGCAGACTTATTTGTAAGCAAGCTGGTTCTTTCAATTTTTACTTTCTGAACTTTTGCTTTTTATTTTTAAATGTTAATTGACTAGTTGAATGAGGATTTATATCAATCCCAGCTGGATTCTTTCTGTTTTCCTTCTTTGATTTATTTGACTGTCCTCATTCATTTCTGCTTTTTGTATGGAAACACGCACGTGACTTTGGGTTTGTACTTTGTTAACTTGCAAAAACATTTTGGATCTAATGGCCAGAAAAATATCTTCCCTGTCTTTTTCACTGCCTTCCTGCTCCCTCCCTGCTTTGAGCCAAGCAGAGAGAAGGAGGAGGCTGATGCCCAAGGGGCAAAACAGACTCTGGCTAGGAAGATGCAATCCTTATTTGACTTTTCCCCTCAAAAAGGGTTTGATGAACTTATAAACTTTGTGCAAAACAATTAAAAAAACACACACACAGACATTACATTTTTTTAAGCCTGCAAGAAGAATTTGTTTTTAAAGCAGATTTGTTGGGAAGAAATACAGATATGGAAATAACACAGATGGTGGAGAACATCAAGAAGAAGAAATGTGATTTCCCAGCCATAAAATGTCCAGGAAGTAATATACATTCGGACATTATAGACCCTGGGTATCAAGCAGAAATTGTAGAGCCAACTCCATACAACTCCTGGAAGCTTAACACTGTACATTTATATAAAAGCAGAGAACTCTCTGGGTCGACAAATGCAAATGGGTTTTTTTAAAGGGTTTGATGGATAGTGGAAAACTGATTTAATACATTTAATTGAGGAACAGTTTTATCTGGAATTTTGGAGGAAGATAGATTGGCTTTGGAAACCTATCGTATTCAAAAAATCTGTATAAGAGATAGTATAAAGAAACAATCTTGGCTATTTGATCTAGGACCAATTAAGGTTAATGTTTTAGATGATAGGGGACTGAAGTCATGGTAAATTTTCTATGAGCTGATTACAATAGCAGCTTGTTGACTGAGGCTTTTGGAATTTCAGCTTTGTCTTTCTCCTATTACTGTTCACAATTTTTTATTACTTCTATCTTCTTACGTAATATGTTCCTTATTATTGTTTTTTTCTGTTAACTACTTTGTTATTAATATAGTTTACCAATGACAGGCTAACAATTTGTAAGTAAGTTTAGTAGTTTAACAGTTTAAAATTATTTTGGCCTGCTTCTCAAGGAGTGGGAAATCAAAATTGTACCAATCACATTCAGTTAGGGAGGATGTTATGCGTATATGTGTCCTTTTTTAAAGACACTTTTTTGTTGATATCTTTTTGGGGTGTGGGTCCCCCCCAAATATATTGGTGTTTTGTATTTTAATCTTTTTTCAATAAACTAAAAAAAGTTGCAAAAAAAAGAAACAATAATTAAAACAAATAACGGTTTAGCATGAGGGAGTGAGTCTAATCAGTAACTTCTTAATTTAGTTTCTTGGCAATAGAAAAGGTTTAATCTGATTTATGAGCAGTAAAGGGAAAGCAGAGTTACAAATGTCATTGTTCAGCTACAGAATCCCCAACTGCACACTGAATTTGTCTTTGCAGGAGTCATTCAACGATGCACAGCTGTGAAATATCATTACACATCATCTTCCCTGCCACGCAACTTGCCTATTAATGTTACCAATACCATCCGCCAGGATGAATGGCACGCTCTCCGTAAGTGTCATCCTTGTATGTGCATTATCAGAACTAAATGGCTATTTGAGTGAATCATCCCCAGGTCTCTCCTAGGACTTTCTGTCCCTCTGTCTCTCTCTGTCTCTCTCTGTTTGTCTCTCTGTGTGTCTGTGTTGGCATGCTTTGTTTCTGTAGAGTAAGATAGACCTGAATGTTAGCATATGAATGAGAGAAATATTCTTGGACCAGATGTATTAGCTTTCCATATGTGCCAAAAACTAATATATGTGTCAAAAACAAGCATATTCCATGTTTGTTCAAGAATGGTCTGCTGATTTACTTGCATGTTTAACATTTGAATACCTCAGCAAGAAGTAAGTGAATATAAGCAGACAAGTTGCTTGCATTGGAATAGTTTAGATTCTTTCAGAAGCCAGGAACTAAATCAGCCATTTACCATCTTTCTTTCCAGATTCTTTCCCAGAATTTCCAATTATTCAGTTGAAGAGGATTGAAATAAATATATGTTACTCTTAGATGGCTGAAAATGTACATGTTTAAAACAACCAGAAAGCAAAGCCTCAAAAAGATGGTTGTAGGGAATTACAGTTTTAATCATATAATGGAAGCAATGCAAAGAGCTTCAGAGCAAATCACTTATCTAGACTGATGAAATCTACCTGCTCTGCAGTTATCTCTACCCAAAAGGCTCTGAAGAGTTAAAGCAATTTGGAGGAAATTATGGCACATATTTCATTCTGGATTAAAAGCTGCAGGAAGAATTTTGCATGTTTTTGTGCAAGTGTTCCTGGCTTTCAAACCAGATACACCCCTACAATGCTTATTATATAATGTCCAAGAGCTTATTTCTCTGGGATCATCATTCTGAGTTAGTTTATCCCTTATATCAGGAAGGGAACTTGAGGCTGAGTCATGGTCTCATGAAGCTCTGCCAAAACATTTTGGCAGCCCGAGAGCCTTGTTTGATTATACCTGTGTGATTGCCTGCAATTTTGCGGTAAGAAACCTGTAGAAATGGTTATGTAAACTCTAAAATAGACTTGACCCATGTGGTTAAAAAAACAACAACCCTTCTTCCAAGGAAAGAAACCAGACTTCTGATCTTATCCATTTGTGTGGCACAACTTTACTTGTTGCAATACTTGCCTCTCAAAAATTAAAAAAGGGGCCAAAGCAATCCATTTTTTAATATTTTTGCCAAGGAAGCAATAGAGATATGATCAGAAAACCACTAGAACTCAAATTTGAGTGGATCATCTACCTTAATTCAGAGTAAATTGTTGTTCCAACCTGTTGCTTTCCAGTGCAAATGCAAATTCTTTATGGTGATTGAAATCCAATATATCTGGAGAACGTAAGATTGACGAAATCTTAGCTAGCAATTCCCCACTCCCCATGTCTTCACTGCCACAATCTCGATCATTTATTAGGCTATTCCCATTATTCCTCTCCCATCTGGTCTGTTTACGTTCTTGAATCCTTATGAGCTCTTGTCAAGTGGCAATCAGATTGAGGCAGTGGCAGTAGTACATCATAACTCAGTACATCATCATAACTCATACTCGGAGGTTGCAGCTGGTACAGAATGCGTCGGCTGGCTGTGATGGGGTATCCCGATACTCCCATGTTACACCCTCCTGCGCGACTTGCATTGGTTGCCGGTTGCCTTCTGGGTTTCCTTCAAGGTGTTAGTAACAACTTATAAAGCCCTAAATGGCTTGGGTGCAGGGTACTTGCGGGAACGCCTCCTGCCCGCATCACAGTCCAATCGCCCCATGCGCTCCCATAGGAGGGGCCTCCTGGGAATACCGTCGGTCAGGCATTGTCAGCTGGCTGCCCCCAGAGCTAGGGCCTTTTCTGTGGGAGCTCACCTGTGGAACCAGCTTCCTGCGGATCTGCTTGGCCCCTGATCTCCACTCCTTTCTCGAGACCTGAAGACCTGGCTGTTTCAGCAGGCCGGCCTGGATTGACCATGGGGTGGGTAGTTTTAAGAGTTTGTTTATTTTGTAATTTTACTGTTTTAGCTGTTTTGTAATTTGGACTTGTTTTTATTCATTATTTTATTGTATATGCTTTGTATGTTCACCCTGAGTCCTTTGGGAGAAGGGTGGCATACAAGTCTAAATAAATAAATAAATAAATAAATAAATAAATAAACAAATAAATTAATAATAATAATAATAATGTAATGTCCTCTGAGACTATGGCAGTATTACATCATAACATAATGTCTTCTGCAACAATCATAGATGATCCCATATTCACAGCCTGATTGCTCTGCATTGCACTGCACTGCACTTACCAAACCACCTGATTGCTTGAACATTCAAGGAAATTGCCTATGATGATCCCAGAAAAACAGAAGAATGCTTACAAACAAAATATTTTCAGTGGGGCAGATTTACAGAGTTAGTCCCTCCCCCTTTGCAAGATACTGATTTAGTTAAGAAAGAGACCTTATAATTTTAGGAAGTGCTAAGGCCTTGCTTGGTTTGTTTGTTTTAATTGCTTTATACAGTTCTCAAAATCAACAAAAATCCAGTTCTAAGGAGAACTTAAATTGCAGAACTCTAGAGCAGGGACTATAGCTGTAGTCCACATTAGAGGGTGTCAGCTTTGAAAAGGCTGCCCTAAAGTTGCCCACCTGACTCTCTGTGGCTTTTCTTCCTCTACTGTTCTCCTTCTTCTTTCTTCCATGCACCAACAATGCCTCCTCTCAGACCTGCGGAGAATGACAGCTGGCTTCATCGGTATGGCGGTGTCTATAATCCTCTTTGGATGGATCATTGGCATGCTGGGTTGCTGTCAACAACATGAGCTCATGCAATATGTAGCTGGACTGCTCTTCCTTATGGGAGGTAATTTTTTAAAAAATATTATTGTTAAAAATATTTTTGGGTATAATCCTGCCATATTATGAATCGTATGCAATGAATCCGTGCCTTAACAGGGGAATGGAGTGTATAGATGAAAAGAACATAGAAGCCAGAGTGCCATTATTTGTATAATTATGCTGTAACTTAAACTTTTCATGCCAGTGAAATATGTAGAAATCTAGCGCAATGTTGATTTGCGGGCATGAAAAAAGAGTATGCTGCTGGTTTCTTTGCTAAATGTCTATGGAGATTCTCAGTCATCCAGGTCATGTTTGTCCCAAAGGTGGTTTTTCAAGAGGCAACTGGACTTTCTTGTTTTTCTTTGAACATGTTTCACTTCTCAGACAAGAAGGTTGTTGAGCTCTGACTGGATGGTGGGGAATGGAAGGATTTATATTCCTTGCAGACAGCTGGACATTTGCATTCTTTTAGAGAGTCATTGAGGCCACTTGGAGGTTTATCTGTGTCCTCAGGATCACCTGGGTAGTGCAAATGGGTGTGGAGCCTTCTTGGAACTGCTGAAAGGACCGTGTTGTCAATTTTGAACAGCCTTTTCTCAACAAAGAGGGAGGGATACAGTATCATCTATCTCCAGTCTACAACACTGTCCTTTCAGCAGTTCCAAGAAAGCTCCACAGCCATTTGTACTACTCAAGTGATCCTGAAGACACAGATAAACTTCCAAGTGGCCTCGATGACTCTCTAAAAGAATGCAAATGACCAGCTGTCTGCAAGGAATATAAATGCTTTCATTCCCCACCATTCAGTCAGAGTTGAAGAAGCTTCTTGGTTGAGAAGTGAAACCAGGGGTGGGATTCAACCGGTGTTACTACCGGTTCGGTGATTATGTTTTGCACGCACATGCGTACTTTGCATGCATGCATGCCAGACGTGCGCTGTGCATGTAATAAACCTAAAGCTGTGCTGCCTGGACAGCTGATAAGTGCTGCGTGTGGGTGCACAACATTTGAAAAACCACTTTTTAAACTGCTTTTTCAACCTCAGCTGTGCCACGCAAAGCAGCTGAGGTTGAAAAAGCAGGAAATAAAGGTCAGGTAAGAGCCCGGGCGGGCAGGCCAAACAGCAGCAGACACAGAACTGGTTCTGTGTCTGCTGCCCTTCAGAGCTACTGGTTCTATAGAGCCGGGCAGAACTGGCAGCATCCCACCCCTGAGCGAAACATCTTCAAAGAAAAACAAGGAAGTCCAGTTGGTTCTTGAAAAAACCACCTTTGGGTTTCTTTGCTAGATAAAAGATTTTCCTTTCCTTAAAGATTACACATGGGCATTGTTTAACTCTGCAGATATCACCGCTCCCTGATTCTCACTAGCCCTTGCTAACCTAGCTAGTTTGATGGATGCTGGGAGTTGCAGTGCAGAACTAATGAAGCCCCCACATTGTCCATCTCTAAAGCAATCTTTCAGAGCTATGGCATAGTTTACAGGAAACAGTAAAGGCCTCAGGGTTTTCTATGGAAGTGCAGAGGCAAGTGTTGGAAGGCCACATCTCATTGAAGCCACAGCTGTGAAAGTTCTGCATCAATTGAATGGCTTGCCTCTGTGATATAATTTGTTTCCTGTCTCCCTTTCTAGGGTTGTTAGCTTTTTAACACTCCCTTATGGCTGTGCTATAAGCTGTAGTTAGAGGCAGGAATTAATACATGATTAATCTTTCCCTAGTATGAAGATAAATTATATTGCAGAAAAGAGCCAGAAGGAAGACTATCTTTTTAAAGTACTGATTAAAAAGTCTCCTCTCATTGCCTCCCCTTTGCATTTACTCATACTTCAAATTTAGAAGAAAAAAAGTATGTCTTTGTTCATGGCTGACAGTCTGAGAGTTGCTTTTTAAAGCAACCCTTAATTTAAAATTAAATTTTCATTTCATTTCCCCCCACTAACTTTAACTAATTTTTAATTTAGTTAAAAACGATGAACAAAACAATGTTTGTTTTTAAAAATAAAAAACTAGAAAATTCAAGCACAAACTAAAAATACAAACTAATAAAGAAAAAAACAACCAAACTTTGATACTTATCAATAGTCACTGGTTTAGAAATTAACTGACTACCATAATACAAACTGTACAATTTGATGATTATTAAAAGCACAGCTATGGGGGAGGAGTTAAAAGTTAATAGCTCAAAAGAAAGAGAACCAGCAAGCTAAACTTCCTACCTACCTACCATTTTCATATTTATAGGATTGGATGATTAAACCTCTTAATAGAAAAATGAAGCAATGCTTGGCCATTCTTGCAAAAAGTATTATATTTATTTATCTGGCAGGTAATTATGAACAAAATGATTCAAGCACCAGATAATTCATCTGTGTCCATTGCATTATAACAAAATTAGAAACAGATCACATGCCTTTCAGGTTGGAATAAAATTGCATGGATCAAGGCAGTAACTAAAGAATCCTATTTCTGTAAATTTTAAAATTACCACAAATGCGTATTTATGTATAAAGTACATTTTGAGTTTTATAACATCAAAGCATATGAATATTTAAAAAAATGGTGTTTTAGCTGACCAAAACTACATGGGACTGATATCAACAAATACTACTACTAACTAGTGAGATGTAGGAGTGTTTTATTTACCAAAATAAGAGAGTAATACCACAAAGACTGTGTGTACCCCTCCTCTATTACTAGCATTTAGATTGTTAGATGATACAGAGGTTAGTGGCTTTTCATGAAATTGCTACTTATAGGGAGTATAGAAGCACTGCAGTTGTGTCATATGCTCAGTCTTTTTCAGTGAAAGTTTTTACGGTAATCCCCAGAATCATTCTCTAAAATCTGAATATTAGTCCTTTTACTGAGTACATGGTGCAGCTCTTGTGTGGCCAGATTAACATGCAGTCTGACTTTAAAGGAACAACAGTTGCTAGAAGTGTTCAGACAAGCAGGGTGTCTACAGAATATGGTTTCAAAAGTCAATGGTGGCCACATTAGTGTGATTGAGGCTTTGCCTTATATTTAAATGTCCACTGCATGTGCAACACAACACACACACACACACACAGAGAAGTTTCCATTGTGCTGTCACAGCCATTTTGACTTTTGGGACTATACCCTGTGGATCTCCTTGCAGACAAGTATTCAAAATGTAAAGATCAAAGAATCCAAAACAGCAGTAAAAAAGCCCAGTCAGTCAAGACAGCTGCGTGCCAAGGAAAGGACAGGAATCAAAGAGTAATGAGCCTGAGGAAAAATCAGGAATCTGCCCGTACAAGAAAGTTATTTCATTTCTGTATTTTTTTAGGCTGCTGACGAAGATAAAAACTGGCAGTTTCACATGCCTGATTCTGCCTTTGGCAGGAAAAACGTTACACATTGCTCGTCTTTTTTTTTCGTTTCTCTTCTCCTCCTTTTCAGGGACATGCTGCATCATTTCCCTTTGCACGTGTGTGGCAGGGATAAATTTTGAGCTGTCTCGCTACCCTCGCTACGTTTACGGATTACCAGAGGACATCAGCCATGGCTATGGCTGGTCCATGTTCTGCGCTTGGGGCGGCCTGGGACTGACACTGCTGGCCGGATTCTTATGCACCCTCGCTCCCTCTCTCAATACCCCTCGGACTGTTTTACAGAAACCCAGACAGGAGAACGGAGCTGTGTGATGTGGAGAATACCAGTGAGTCTTATTAGCCCACTGCCCGTTACCAGAACACAGTGTGGACATTTTGAGATCTGCAAACCAGGTTGGAACTAAGGGGTTCTATTGCTTTGGCAAAGTCCTGGAGGAATGCCAGCCCATGATTCTTCTGTCTGTTTCTGATTCACATCAACCGTCTGGGTTAATTCTTAGTCCTGTTTTTTCTACGAGGCAGTTTTCTGTTAAATAGGCTTGTGGTGCTATAAGACCTGTTGATCGTTTAAACGGCATCAGCTTTTTCTTAGGAGCAGAAGCCAGTGTGAATTCTGTTTGATGCCAAGGAGTTTTCATTTCCGAGAACTGGAAGGTCAATTAGAAGGGAAAGCCAAGGAAAAAACTCTGCCCAGCCTCAGAACTGATTCTCTTTTGAGCAGAGACCCAATGCTGGAATTACCCTGCAGAAATCCTTGGTCCAGATGAAGGCTTTAAGCATTCAAGAGAGGGAAATATTCTCAATCCAGGCTGTTCAGTATCCGTATCTTGTTAGTTCTGGAAGTCAAATATGCATGAAGTACCTTGGAGTAAAGTGCGTATTAGACCTTCAGATGATTAAAGATTATTTCCACAAGGGGGGCAAGTTGCAATGATGTAATCACCCAAACTGTGGAACCAGTTCAAGGGTTGCACAAATCTGATGTGGTCCTTCGCTCCCTTGCAACTATCTTGTCGACTGAATTAAGAACCCTATGTTCAATTTGCAAAGGGAAAAAAAAATTGCAAGTGAAGTGAGCAAGGGAGCCATGCCCACTCTTCAAATCGTGTAGCTGCTCTAAAAGGCAATCTAAGATTTATGGTCCACTTTCAATCCTTCCAGAATACAGTAGAAACTTTGTTTTGGAAAAGGAGCAGAGACTCTAAAAATCTGACATTTTCTCTTGTAACACATAAGGAGGCATAACGCACGAGAGGGATCCACAGTATGATTAACAAGCTGAGCCTAACTCAGGAACATCAACAATGGTGCTGAAGGGAAGCCCTGGTCTTTCCTCATTGTAGTTCTTTACCGTCTCCCCCAAAGACTGCACAGAACCCTTTGTTGAAGGGCTGTTTACATTGTATTTTGAAGTGGCATGTAATTAATTACTCAGTGCTAAAGTTAATGTATTCATGGCAAGTGTGATTTTTAAATGGAAGTTGTACATTTCAAGAGGCATTAAATTAAAAGGCTTGGTTACGTTAAAAGGAGAGCAATTCTCTGGCTTTAGATTTCTTCTACGTGTTATAGCTGCAAAACAAAACCCTGTTACATCCTATTTAGTATCTCTACAGGAATAAGGAAGCATCATCTGATGAAAAATATCAGTCGTGGGAACCAAATCTCAAGGTAAACAGACATTTGGCATCAGGACCAATTTGGTAGCAGAATAAGGAGCTGTTGACTTTTCCTCCCCTCTTTAATATTTTATATAATTTATCTGACCAGGTAAGCAAACTGTAGCCTACCAATTACACATACACCCAACATAACATGTGAACAGAAGGGAAGCAGGAACAGATGATTTATTGTAATACATTGGAGGCCATTTAGTGGGAAGCTGTCAGCCTACTTATCAATAATAGCATATATTCCAACAAATCAGCATTTTCACATAAGCTTATAGAATTGTTATTTGTAAGATGCCCCCAAACAAAGAACATATTAATGCTTTTCTAATAGGAGTGATTTTCAGATAGGCAATGAAATTCAATGGGCACTTTAAGAGAACCATGGTGGCGCAGTGATTAGAATGCAAATTGCAGGCTAACTCTGTCAACCGCCAGCAGTTCAATCCTGACAGGCTTAAAGTTGACTCACCCTTCCATCCTGCCAAGGTCAGTAAAGTGAGGATCCAGATTGTTGGGGGCAATATGCTGACTCTGTAAACTGCTTAGAAGGGGCTTCAAAGAATTATGAACTGGTATATAGGTCTAAGTGCTATTGCTAATCACCCTTCTACTATAAAAATGTCTATAAAAACAGATGTTCCAATCATTACAAAAACATGTTTTTATATCCTTAAAAGACAATTTAAGGGTTAACCATAGAAGGAATGTCCCAAAGGTGCTTTTTCAGGAGGCAAATGGACTTTGCTTTTTCTTTGAAGACATTTCGCTTCTCATGCAAGAAGCTTCTTCAGCTGACAGGATAGCAGGGAATGGAAGGATTTATATTCCTATTTATTTATATTTATATTCCATTCCCCGCTATCCTATCAGAGCTGAAGAAGCTTCTTGCATGAGAAGCAAAACATCTTTAAAGAAAAAACAAGAAAGTCCAGTTGCCTCCTGAAAAAGCACCTTTGGGACAATCATGACCTGGATGACTGAGAATCTCTATAGACTCATAGAAGGAATGATTGTAGACCTAGCGGCAACTGGATTTTCTTGATTTTTTTTCCTTGAAAATGTTTTGCTTCTCTGGTTTGTTTTCAAGGGAAAAAAACCAAGAAAGTCCATTTGCCTTTTGAAGAACATGTTTGAGAGAACCATGACCAGGATGACCAACAATCTCCACAGAGAGTACCAAGGTCCTGTCAAAAAGTGAACTGATAGAAAAGGGCACCCATAAAGCTACAACAAAGATGATTTTAAAAAAAACTTTCTAAAGAAAATGAGTTCACTTGTTCAAGAAAGAGGGAGAATCAAGAGGATCAGGTATTTCCAAAATGCCAGAATAATTACTTTAAAAATGCAATAGATGTTAGAATGTATATTGTGCATCAACTCTGAGAAAGTGCTATCAAATTCAAGAGGATGAGTTATCAAATCACATCAGACAGAACATTTAGAGTTAATTTTTAAAGAAAACTAATGCAACTGAGGGGGGAGGAGAACATACCCTTTAACAACACACAAACAAAATAAAAGATGAGTCAAAGGTATCAATGAATGTATACCAAATTAACATAGCAAATGACATTAAAAATCCTCAAATGTGTGTATTCATATTCAAAGCAGAAAATTAGCTATTAAAATTGTTTCAGCCTTGGACAAGGATATTAAATGGGATCAAAGAAACTGCAGAGGTCCAATTAATTCTGGTTTTACCAATGAGGATGATCAGGCATCAATTTGCTTTTTCAGGCCACTGCCATACAGGGATAACAAAGGAGAAAATTTTGTCCTATGGTAACAAAAATAGATACATCTCTTGTTCTAGATGGTATCTACTTCAAGAACTGTTAACCTCTATATATGTATATATAAGTTATAAATTGAGACATTCCCAATTCCTACAGAAATCTTTGGCTCCTTGATGCTTGCCTTCAATTTAAATTTAAAAAACCTAAGTTTTACCTCAGAGTTAAAAAGAAATACAGTTTCATATCAAATGATTTACAGATTTTGTCTTTAGATGAAATTTTATATAGCTGTCTTCAGAATCCATATAGGTAAGAACTGAAATGCTAGTTGTTAACAACAGAGGACAAATTGTGAAAGTGTACCAAAGATTCAAGCACAAAAGCAAGAGATAACTTCGGTTGTATACATGTTGGTGTTTAAAGAGATTAATGAAAGAAGTTTCATATTCATGAATATCCTGCATAATTAATATTTGTTCTCCATCTTCAACCAAATATAAAAGCAGTCTCAGCCAGATGAAACATTTTTTATTAATTTATTTTTTTCATAAGTGAAAGGAGTTCACACAATGAACTCAGCTGCAAAAGTTACAACTCTGAGTTTTTTGTATCAAGGCTTTAATATCCAATTTAGGACAAAAATCAGGCATAATATTGCAAATTGGCTTTTTTCTTGGCCTGCACCTCCAAAATTCCTTCCATGTAATCTTCATGGGTAAGTTCTGTTGCTCCGTGCCGAAGGGCAATCATTCCCTGTCCCAAGAAGAAGGGGAAGCATTCAGCAAAAGTGCAATATAGTTGACATAAGAAAGATAACTGTTTCATTGTACAAAGTTTCCATAGGTCAGTGGTTAGGGGAAAAAAACAGACTTCGAATGGAAACTGACCAAACCAACTTACCGCTTCCACACACACAGCCTTGCACTGTGCACCATTGAAATCATCTGTGCATCGTGCCAGCTCTTCATAATTCACATCAGGACTGCAGAGAACAGAGTTTCATTAAAAAAAAACCTCAGTGGGAAAGGTATAAGACTTAATGTTGAACACAACCCACATAAACCATACCAATTTGCCCTTACTTTATTTTCATTTTCCTAGAAATATGGAAGGACAGGAAATGAAGACCTGACCTAACTTCTGAAACGAAAATTCGACCTTTGTTGTGGCAGCTCAGTTTTTATCACTGTAATATTTAGTACTATCTTCACAGTCATACAGATTAGAAACTTGCTTTTCACAAAATAGTTAAAATTCTGAAAAATGTATGTTTTTAGTTAACGCCATATTCTGAGGCAACTAATTATTGCATACTCTATAAATAAAAATGATTCCATAATTCATAGTGCAGCCAACATCATCCAAATTACATTCCCTTCTGTTTAATACCTGACATTCATTTTGCGTGAATGGATCTGCATAATCCTGGCTCTGGCCTCTTCATTGGGCATTGGGAATTCAATCTTGCGGTCTAACCGTCCTGAGCGTAGCAAAGCAGGATCTAGGATATCAACACGATTGGTTGCAGCAATCACCTGGATAAAGGACATACTTTGTAATTGGGCAGACACAGATTCTATATACTACAACTATTAAATTATGGTAATAAATGCGAGAAGTCCTTAGCGTTCATCTAACACCCGGATCAATTATGATATGGTATACATATTTTCACTTCACATAAGCTCCCCACTCTTCAAAGATTAATATTCTAGCTCTGTTCATCCTGCACTTCAGGCTAATAAAATATTATAAAAATAATGACTCAAAGCTATTTAAAAACTTCAGCTTGGTCACCAGTCTGATTTCTAAAGCTATTCTATAATAACTGTTTACAAATATTATTTGGTCACAAAACTGCTTCCTTTATTAACGGCGGGCAAAGAGTTACCTTGACTTGTGTGTTGGGTTGAAACCCATCAAGCTGATTAAGCAATTCCAACATGGTCCTCTGTACTTCACGATCACCAGCTTTTTCACTGTCAAATCTGGTGGGAAAAACAAAGATTTCTTTTTTATTACCCATTTTAGAAATATATATATATATAGGGATCTAAGAGAACTTCCCATCTATAAACTTAATTTTTTAAAAGGAAAACTATTCCTTATCAGCTCTCCTGATCAACATCATTCTTTAATTTACTTATGTCTGAATTACACATTAAAAAAACTCATTTTCTCAAAAATAAATTCTCATCCTGCTTATAATAGGATGTAATACTGTATTTATAGCTAACAATGAACTCATTGTGTGAGTCCAAAATGACAGAATCTGTACAACCAAATCTGGGTTCCCTGAGGGGAATGCTCACCACTGGAGTAAGAAGACCTCATTCCAGTTTTGTCCATCTCGTAATTCTGATTTTAGTATACTTTTTGTAATTTTAATAAGTGTAGTTTTAATGTTTTAATTATTTTTCTAGTTGTTTTATAACTTATCTGTTGCCCAGAGTCACCTTACAGGGGAGACGGGCAGCATAAAGATTTAATAAACAAACAAGAGCATATACTAGCAGGTGAGTGCAAATTGAAGAATTACAGAAGTATGCTATAAATTGAAGAGAAAGAAGCTAAGTGAGAAAAAAGTCCAAAAGTATTGCAATGAGTTGAACATGTTCAAAGCTACAGAACACTGGCTGATTAAAAATGAAATTGGCAGTAACAGAATAGACTGTCTTGTAATTGGTTGTAAGTATTGAGTAGATACACTTCACACTGGACTTTACTGCAAACCTCACATTGCATTTCATAAGCAAAGAATTCCCAATTATTACCTGATCTTACTATTATAGTAGCCAGCATATAGCATATATAATCCTCTGAAAACTGTTCCCTACCACATGCTAGCTGTAGATCAAAAATGTACAGTATATATTCTTGAAGAGTTGGGGGTGATACTAATTAACAACCAATCTCCAAAGGAACACCATTGCCATAGTTGGATATGAAGAATGCCTGCTCTACTCAAAACTTGTAGACCGAGAATCCAACTCTTACCTCTTTGTGCCAATGGCATCAAGTTCATCGATAAAGATGATAGAAGGTGCTTTCTCCTTAGCCAATGCAAAGGCATCCCGGACCAACTTGGCTCCGTCACCAATAAACATCTGCACCAATTGTGGACCAGCTAGTTTCAAGAATGTAGCCTAAAAGAAGGCAAGAAATAAAATATGTGTACTCTATGTTCTGCCTTAGTGTAGAACGCTAGGTAACAACAGAAATAATATTAAACGTAATATTTTGCAATCTATAATGTTGGAACAATTTGTCAATATGGAAATGACTAAATCACAGGTGGCCATCCATTTCCCAAAATTTCTGGCAAGAGGGAATCTAGCACTGCTTTAAGGAAATATTTCCATTGCTTAACAGATCTAACTATAAATTCCTCTTAATAGCCTCAGGTTAGTTCTTGTCTTGATCTCAATTCAAACAGAAAACAGGCCCATTTTTGGTCACATGCTTTTTGTGGACTGCTAACATGTTTCCCTTTACTCTCCTCTTCTTCAAGCAATAGTCTACCATTCCTTCAACTACTACTCCTGAAGCTTGGTTTTTAGGCTTCTTATTGTCTTGGTACCTGTTTTCTAAATTCAGTTTCTTTATAGCCATTTTAAAGTATTGGAGACCAAAGTCCAAGAAAAGTTAACCAGTGCAGAAAATACATTTTCGTAGACCACAACAGAGCTATTAGAAATCTATCAAAGACACTGAATATAAATATTAAATTAAAATTAGGGGAATAGGTTCACTGTCAGTACAATGTCTTTAATAATTAAAAAAAAACCTGAAGCATTCCATAAATTCTTGGAAGCCATCACCAAGCACATCGGTTTTACCTTTGTCTGTGCAGCACAAGCTCTGGCCAAGAGAGTCTTTCCTGTTCCTGGAGGTCCATACATGAGCACCCCTTTAGGAGGCTGGATTCCCAGGTTTTCAAATTTCTCTTTATGATTCATTGGTAGAACTATCGCTTCTACCAGCTGTAAAGACAAAAAGTAAATGAAATCACCTTTTAACAGCTGAATCCCTGCTGGCTCTGTAATCTTGATTACAGAACAGGTTAACATTATAAAAGCACCTAAAATGTTTTCCAAGCTCTGTAAATATTAAACCAAAGAAATGGAAGGAGTAGGCTCTCGTTACCTCTTGGATTTGTTTATCTAGCCCTCCAATGTCACTGTATTGTTCTGTAGGTCTCTCATCCACTTCCATTGCTTTCACCCTTGAGTCATACTCTGTGGGCAAGGTTTCCAAAATCAGGTAGGAGTCTTTGTTCACTCCCTGCAAGCAGAAATGCACAAAAATGCTTTTTTAAAATTCTACCACTCCGTTTTTTTTCACACCTTACTCATGCAGTTATTGAGAGGGTGGAGGAGAGAAATCTATTACTATTATACACAAAATGGATTCACTACATAGTAACATGAAAAAGCAGGGGAGGAAAAAAAGAGGCAGAATATTCAGTCGCTTGAGAAATATTAAATTTGCCCTTAAAGCTATTATTTCAGAACATTAAATATGAGGAGCACTACTGTATCAATTTATTCTATTAGAATGAGAAAGACGATGTAAACTTTTTTCGTTATTTTAACGCAGCTAAACAGCTTTGAGATGAGAAAAAAGGAGTAGTGGTAGATAGTACAAAATGAAATGATAATTTAAATTACAGCCGAAATTCAATATGCCAAACTTCAAACTTATAGAAAGTAGGTTATATTTTATTAAAACAATACTAGGCTGTTTTCTGCTAAAGAACTATAAGTGTTTGCAATCCCAATTCATTTATTTGCCATACTTGAAACTACTGAGCAGCATACTTCCCAACCACATTGTAAGAAAGACCTATTAAGGACTGAATAAATATTGCACGGTCATAAGGTTTAACTGGAATAAGCAAGTTTACAAATACTGTGAAAGTCATAGGAACAGTGGGGTTATCTATGAAGTTGCTTTGTTTTTAAAATCAGAGTATATTTGGTTATTCATTCTTATGCAGCGTAGTAACTACTCACCACTAGATCTCCAGGCTTTAATTTTTCAGCATCAACTAACCCAATCACAGGCAGAAAGTAAGTCTGTTGAAAAAGAGGCAACAAAATGTTCTCACCTTGACCTAAATCTTATTAGAATTGTTCGCATACCTTATCTTGTAACTAGCGGTGATTTTCACTTTAGATGTAGGATGTCCTGGATTAAAGTTACAGGTGCTTGTTAAGAACAAAATACTTTATCTTAATTACAGTATTTATTTCAACTTTACCTTTTTATGCAAAGAGGCACAAAGAGGTTAAAATATGTTCTATATCTAACATATAGCCTTAAAATGACAGAAACCAAAATAGAAGAACATTTCAATTTAAAACTTAATCTCAAAAATGTCTGAATTCATACATTTTAAACACATCCTTGAACGGGAACATGAAAAGGGTAGACTCTTAGTAGATCACACTACGATCCTGACTAATCTTCTCCAAACTGGACATCCTCTAGATAAACAACTTTAGAATTCTTAAGTATAGCCAATTATTGAGAAATAGGAAAGCTGAAGGAAGTGTATCTGGAGGATGTCTACTTGGAGATGATTAATTTTGACTACCATGAGATTCACCTAATCAAACCATATCGGAGTATCACTCAACTGTTTCTTTTCCATGTTCAAGAAATGATATTCAGTTATAGGCATCATTAGTGGAAAGGTGTCAAGTAGCATACATTGTTGAGAGCCCTGGCCAGTTGGAATGGTCAATATTGAACTGGATCTTATTGATATAAGGCATCACATATTTATATAATTAAAAGCACTTGGTTATCATGCTGCTTTCACCTGTCGAGTAGAGGTTTTAATGACAGCACACTTGCCCTTCCTTTGTGAATCAAGGTCAATATTTGCTCCATCTTCTTCCTGGTCATTGGGGTCAACATCCAGCAGCTAAAGATGAAAAAAGATCAGATGCAAACATAGTTATATTGGTGAAGCACATAATGTTATCACAATATGTATTCCTGCCATACCCAGCAGTGGACAAAGGCACTAGGTAGTCAGTGCTAATGCAGAAATTCTCCTACAAGGTCTTCAAAATGTTATAGACCCACCTCTCAAAAAGTGACAGCTTTCTTTTGTTGAGGAAAGCAGGGGCCTCACAGAAATAAATGGATAAACTATAAAGTAATAAAATCATCTACTTATCATTATAAATCTTAGTTGGTGTAATCAGGCAGTAGATAACTTATTGTAGCCTAAGAAGCAAATTATGGCAATGATCCTGTTTCTTCCTGAAAGGGATATGTTTACAGAATCAACTTCACATATAACATCCTACCTACACTATAAAAATATGCAATTTTTATATTTATCTTTCTCTAAAGAACAGCCAGGTTAGTAAATAGAAACGAATTTGACTCTTGTATCTGCAACTTATCACCCATCATCCCATTTCAAGAACAATTTCTTCCAACATTTTCCTGAGTTTTTTTAAAAAACAGGATTCCTGATTTGATTGTAATCACTGATTTATATATGCTTACTTTGAAATAACTCATTATTCTCTTTCACAAGTGTTTTGGATTGCAGCTGAGAAATTATACCAAGAAAGTATATCAAGTCAGATTATTAAAAAGTGTCTCTTTTTAAAGCAGGACCAAGTTATAATAATCTCATTTTGCACATCCCATTTCCTATTTTCTTCAGGCAATTCATTCATACAAAAATATATTTATAGATGCTATAGGCTATATATTATACTATAAGAAACATACCTCTATGACATTGGATACAAGGTATGGCAGAGTTTTATTCACTTTGATCTTTTCACTATTTTCTTTAATCTTGTCTTTCATTGCTTGTAGCTCATGAGTTACTCTCAATACTTCACTCTTCATGATCTGAAAATGCAGAGCAATTATTCTTTAAAAATAATTATTAGATTTCATGCAAATCTGGAAGAAAATGAAAATGGGGAAAATGCTAGGTACTAAATCAAAAATAAAATGAAATAGCAAAATAACTTATTTCATAGCAAAATAACTTGGTTTTAACAGCAGTAATTGTTTTTGTGGAATTCATTTTCTGAGGAAAAACCAAATCAACCATCATTTTTACAAAAGGTTGTGTAGCAAGCAAGCTCTTGTGAAAACTGCATGAGAATCAGGATATGGCTATCATGCACTCATGTGATAAGGGAATTACATAATAAAGGTCACTTTATTTCATACCCACAACACAGGTACAGTTTTGCTTAAAGACAGGAGATACAGCTTGTGGGAATATGCCAGAATGGATGAACTTTCCATGAACCAAGTTAAGTTTTATACCTGTTAAATCAGTGCACAAATTTAGAATTGTGTTGAAAGCCTGATTTTTAAATAGATTACATTATAATTATGCAAACCATAGTACATTAAAAATGCAGCTCTACCAGTATTTTTTTTAAAGTAATAAATCTCTCTGAGGAAGACACTGCCGAGTGCCTCAAAGCTCACTGCCACCACCAGCTCTGCTGCCATTCCACTAGCCATCTATTGGCACATCATCTGTTACTTTGCAGCCAGTTATTATTATCATCATCAGTGTGGCCCTTTCTCCTCTATGAGTTATTATGGCCTGCCATTATCCTAACACAGATTTCTAAAGAATATGGTATGCCCTCAAAAATATCTAGTGCCGACTTGTCAAATTGTAACCAGGGCCACCCCAAAGGTAAGCTGGAGAGAGAAGTCTCCCCAAACTGCCTTCATGTCATGCCAAAAGGTCCAGGGCATCTCCTAGTTGTCATTTCTAACATTTATTTCTAAGATTGAATCATTCACTCTCTCACCTGGACCACATGCTGTTGCTTACTTCCTTTCAGCTTTATGATTTATAAAAGCCTAAATCTGCCTGTGATCAAGCTACAATGAGATTCAAGGTGCTGGTAATCGCCTATAAAGCCTTACATGGCTTAGGGCCGGGATATTTGCGGGAGCACCTACTGCCAGCAACAACTTCCCATCGCCCCGTGCACTCCCACAGACAGGGCCTCTCAGGGTGCCGTCAGCCAGACAATGTCGGCTGGCAACCCCCAGGGGGAGAGCCTTCTCTGTGGGTGCACCTGCCCTTTGGAATCAGCTGCCTCTGGAGCTCCGGATGGCTCCTAACCTTCGATCCTTCCGTCGCGACCTGAAGACATGGCTCTTTCAATTGGCCGACCTGGACTGATGGGGGTTTTTACTGGTTTTTATTGGCTTGTTGTCAGTTTTAATTAGAATTATTGGGATGTTCATTTAATATCTTTTTAACTTTTGTATTATGTTTTTATTGTTGTGAGCCACCCTGAGTCCTTTGGGAGATAGGGCGGCATATAAATCCCAATAAACTAAACTAAACTAAACAATTAAAGCATCCTTTCTCTCCAACAAGCCACCTTAAGAATCAGCACCAGGGTTACAGAATGTCCTTCTCACAGAAGGCTTTGCCCTGGGGCAGAGTTTCTCAACCTTAGCCCCTTGGATGGACTGCAACTCCCAGATTTCCTCAGAGAACATGCTTCCCAGAGAGCACCGCTGTAGAATGTCAAAGCAAGCCAGCTTTTAAAGAGGCGCTGGGAAGCGCTTTTGGGTCAGCCCGTTTTTAAAACATTTGCTTTTTCGCTTTCGGCATTCTCTCTACAAAAGCAGGAGAAAAGAAAGGCCCTGCTAAGTGTAGCCTTGCAAGGGAGGGGGAAGGATATAAAACACTCCGAGGCCCGAGTTGCAAAGGCACCCAATACAATTTGTAGGCACCCTGGAAAGAAGAGAATCTTTTAAGCCCAGGTTCCCAAGGCGAGAAACCCCAATTAAAACCTACCTTGATCTCACTATCCAGCAGGCGGGTACGCTGGACGATCTCTTCCGTGGACATCTTCAACACCTCTTCCCCGATGCCATCCTAGAGAGAAATAGCCAGTCATGGCAAAAGGCAAACAGGCAGGCTCTGCCGATCACGGACCTTCCCAGCCAGGCCCGTTCCCTGAGGGAATCTCTGCAAGCCCCCGCATCACGCATCACTGCTCTCGCTACCAATATTGCCCACCGGCCCCTCATTCTCGGCAAGAATCCTGTCCCCCGCTTTACTTACCTCCGCCTCATCCCAAACCGACGCCATTTTTCTCCCTCAGGAGAAAAGCTGGCCTTTGAATTCCGGGGAGCAGATACCACACGCTGGACAAAAGCAAGGGTCCTCTCCTCTGCCATGAAAACCAACATTTTTTTGTTTCTATTAGCGCCGTCACCACGCTGGCCTCCACCGCCCGTTTCAATTTAATTAGTTACCTTTGAGCTACTTGTCGAATCTACCAAGGTTGCGGTGTCCCGATCACGTGATTACGTCCAAATTTGCCAAGGATGGCTTTTTCTCAGTTCCGCCATCTTAGTCAAGGGCAAGAGCCAATAGAGTCAGTAGAGATAAAATATAGAGTCGGCGCATGGTTTCACATAAGGGCGATTTTCTCGGTGCCCGGAAGAAAACGCTACCCGCATGAGCGGACCCACAGACGTGATAACGTGCCTTCAGTGCTGATCTGAAATTTCACCCATGGTTTCAATTTTTCAAACCCTTTTTCTTTCGCAAGCAATTCCCACAGGCTGATTGGGGAATTCTGAGAGTTGCAAGTTCCCACATCTTAAAACTTGCCAAGTTTGAAAAAAAAATACTGATTTAAGACTAGGGATACTCTCAATTTAATTTGGCGTTCTGAGAGGTTCCTATACCCCTCCCGGGCTGAGAGCTGTTGCAGCATGTGTTCAAAAAGCAAGAAATGTTTTGTAAAATAAACTTTGCCTCCTTGCGATAGAGCCTTGCTGCTTTCTCCATTTAGGTCCAGGCAGCGTCTCCTTCCTCAACTCCAGAAAGTGGGGAAGGCGGGGGAGGAGGCTGATCACCTGCAATGCTTTACTGCCAATGAAAAGGTAAAAATGAAATCACCCGGCTTTATAATGTGAAGGCTATAAAAAGGCATAGAGTTATAAGGGATTTCATCTATTCTCCCCTCCTATGAGGTAGATCAATCTTACTAGAGAAAAAATAAAAATGAAACTAAAAATATTTTTAATTTTAAAATGCGAAGGGTTTTTTTTTGATGCTGCAGGTACAATAATTATTTTTTAAAAAGAAATCCGTTAAAAATCTAATGCTCCCAGTAGATCACAAGATGGAGCTATGGTAAGCAGAATTTCTCCATCCTAATTATGGTTATTATAAGATGTTAAAGAAGGAATACAAGGACATGCCTAACATATAATTCCAGACTGTTATAAAATGCACTTATACAAGGATACAACGAATATTAGATGCAGCAAAACAAGTAGAACAGTTTCTGTGGGGTAATTCCAGCTGTTTTATCAGAGCTTTCCAGCACAGAATATTTGTCATTTATTTCCAGTTCAGACCCAGCTTAGTTTTACCAAGGCTTTGCCTTCAGTTTTAAAATTACAAATCACTCTTTCTACAAAGTAACAGAGAGCAGGAGGATCTCCTAAATTAAATCTCATGCCCCAGAGATGTATATGGATTCGAATGCTCTTTGGCATTTTCCTAGCATAGGCATTGCAACTCCTCAGCTTTTCAGCCATTGTATACTCTTCCCACACCTATCTGCATCATAGGACTCATGACTCTGAATTCTACAGTACAGAAGCTTGTACCAATTCCTTTCTCAGCTACAGGAATTTGTTTAAATTCCTCCACTGAATTTAAATTCAGTGTCTCCTCCACTGAATTTTTCTATGAGCAATGTCATTTGTGCTACTAATATTTTTCTATGATTCAGTTTTGGGCTGATGGTAAAATAAAGCATTGCATAAGAAAGATTACCAATTACAAGAAGAATCTGGTTGCAGTTACTCCAACTAAAGGTGATGCAACTAATACTGAGTGTAAAGAGATGATTCCTCTGTTACATGGACATATCACACTATTGATGACTTTATGGAATATATGAAACAAACACCAAACTTTGTTTACTCACATTCCCTTTTTATATTGGTAGGAACAAGATGATGCTGATAATATATAATGGCAAAGGCATGCAAAAATCTGGAAAATCCAGATAAGAGAGGTAAATGTTTCCATTAAAGTTTATAAAGAAAGCTCGTATTTTTAGTTGTCTTGCAGGTAGTAATCTCAATAAACTTGGAGAACACTAGATTGGTATCTATGTTTTTATAAAGTATTTTTCAACTGTTTAAAAGAAACTGATCACAAAAGCTGATAGTTTTGTCTTAAAAATGCTACTGCTTATAGGACTGCAGACAGTTTATATAAAAAAAGTAAGTTTATTAAATACTTAAACACAAAATCAGTGCATTTCCTATTGGGACTATGTTTTCATTTTTCCATTAATGAATTAACAGTTAATATACATCACTTGCTTTTCTACTGCATTGCATCAGTAAAAAGATGGTCAGGTCAAAATGTTTATCTGTTTATGGAATTAGAAAATACCCTAGAATGTTTGTGCAAGTTACTAGGTTCTCTTTATTATGAATAAGCGGAGCCTTACTAAGGTTGTTATAGTTTAGGATTGGTACAAACTTAGGCAAAAAAAAGACAGCGACTTATTAGAGAAGAGGCAAAGCTTTTTATAGGTAGTGGCTGATGTCTGTTCTCCCCTTTCCCAATAATGAGAATTGTGTATTATTCGACATCAAGAATCAGAAAAGTGAGTATATCTGTTAGAGCAGTTTTGTGCTTGAGTAAATGTGGCATAGATATGTTGATAGATCTTCATCCACAACTCAGCTACAGAAGGGTTGGATTTCCAACAAATTGATGAGTATATGCCAAGTAAAACTTTAGCTATACCTTTTCAGCTACACTTTAATCATTAGTCTATAGGTCATTCCATTGCTTTTACTTTATTATCTTTCATACGTTTGTTCTTTATAATATATAATTTTGTATTTTTGATTTCTAGATTTTCTCTATACTCTTATTTCTCTCTTAATATCCCTGCAATGATACCATACCTTTATTTATGAGGCCAACAGTTTAGCTTGAATCAAACTAGGTAAAAGTAATCTATGGTTTATTAACTTTTATTCTCTTAATTTTGTATTCCCTTCTAAAGCTGTAATTTTTACCTTTCTATCTCCTATTTATATCCTTGGCTGTTCATATCTGAGTTGCTTTAATTCACTTCTGCTTTTATTACATACTTCTCATTTTTTTTTATATTCCTTCCTTCTGTTGAGCCCCTACTGAATCCTCTTTCCCACGCTCCTTCCTCCAACATCCACCTTCTTGAATCCTGCCTATATCCCTCCAATATATAATTCTATGAATCATTCTGGCACCCTAGAATATTGTAGGTTCTAAATTTGCCTTTATCTTGATGGTGCCCTGGGCATACAAACATCCATCCTTGACCTTTCTCTGCTAGTGCCTTTGGGCCATCTTTCAGATTACTCATATCATCACTCATATATATCTCCCACAACAAACATTTAGAATTTATTGTAATGTTCCTCCCACTCTCCTAAAACAACTTCTTTACAGGATGTTATGATTTGTATTTTTTGGCCAGGGTGACACTAATAACACCTATATTACTTAGTCGTCTTTTTTCTTTCTGCAGTTTCTAAAAGATGAAAAGATAGCTACAACTTTAGAAAACATTGACTTCTAGGCTATGATTTTATTTATTCCAGTATAAACAGTTTACAGAAAGTATAAATATATTGCTGACAATTCCATGATTGGACCGATCACTGCCCATATAACATTACAAGATGACGGGAAAGGAAACAAGGCAACAAACACTCCCTGGGACACTATATGACTCCCCCGCCCCCCAGTCCCATGCAGAAATTGAATGTTCTGTGAGAACGTAAGCAAACTTAAGGTATCAGATACTTTCAGAAAAACTGAAGGATCCTGTACACTGAAAATAGAGACATACTGAAAGAGTCACATTGCTAAGAGGCAGGTGGACATCAGTCTCTTGACTCTGACATATTAGTTGCCCAATCTGGCTCCTTCCAGACAATTTGGACTTTCAATCCCAGAATTCCCAGGCTACCTAAAATTCTAGAAATCATTTGGAGAGCATCAGGTTGGGAAATGTTCTTTGCCAATGGAAAACAACATATTATGAATGGCTAAGTAGTTGTTTTAAAGCATTAACATGTGTTAGGTACCAATATAAATTACGAAAAAAATAAATCAGAATGTTAAGTTGAAGTAACTTCAAGCAATGTCTGGAACAGAGTAGCTGTCACCATGCCTACAAGCAAAGCAATACTCTGCCAGTCCAAGAAGCATTATGTAGGCAGGATCAGTATGCTTCCCATGAGGAATGAATAAAAAGAAGTGAAGTATGAGTGTTGGAGTTGGCCCTGAAGGAAGCTACCAAAGAAGCAGAAAATTAAAATTAAAATCAAATTGAGATTGTGGAAGGTCAAGCTAACAAGTTGTTGAAGGAGCAAAGGTGGCTTATTGTAGTAGCTGGTTTTGAAAAAGGTGGTGATATAGAATTCCTGGAAGAGATTCACAATTCAGATGTGTGAAAAGTTACAACAAAGATCTAGGCCTGCATTTTCCATCAATTTTGCAGGAGATTTTGTATCTATATGATGGGTTTCATCTCTAGATCACATGACAGAATTGCTGCAGTGCTCTGTCTTTTCACACCTACTGGATGAATTTTCTTAAGTCATCAATTCATTAGCAGATCAGACAAACCCTGGTTTAACTGATGAACGCCGGCAGTTGGGGCAACCTCGTGTTCCTTTAGTCTGCAGGCACCTGCAGTGGAAAAGACAGTAGGGAATATCTTAGGCAGGAGTCTGAGTAATGCTCAATTTTATATTCCAAATCCTGATGGAGAAGGTCATGACTTTTTCTGCTGTGATTTCCTGCATTTTTCATTGAAGTGATTGTTTTGAATAATGTAATATATTCCTTAATATTAGTATTTTAAGGCCATCTTATCTTTCTCTTCTTATAAAGAAATGCAACATAAACAAATATAATTAAAAGACATGCTTAAAATAAACAATGATAATTGAAACAATGATTTAATTGGAATTCATTCATTTGAAATTATTTGAATTAACTCTTTCACTGAGAAGCATTTCCTTTTCACAATGATTACTTCAAGAGAACCAATAATATGAATATCGTTTTAACTGCTGCTTTTTTTTGCTTTGAGTATAATATATGAGTATTGCTGTAACAATTGGTCTCTTAAAGTTATTTAGATACTTACCTTTTAAAAAAATTAATAATTATATCAACAATAATAAACCTTGTCATCTCTTCCACAATCCACTATGCTATATATTCACAAGCTACTTGGGAATAACCCAGCTTTCTGTGCTTAGCAACATGTATTGTTGCAATGCAGAATAAAATTTGATGAATGTTAGTCTCTGATTGCAATAGGACTAGAATTATAAATAATTTATTCTATTTTTAAAGAGACTTAGTACAAAGTACACTGGATTCCCAATTTATTTTCTTCTTGCATTAAAATTTTTTACCACATAACTGGAACCAGCTAGAATGCAAACATAATCTGATTTGAAGGGGTTCAATTGCACTCTAAATGATACATATATCAATGAATGGGTCTTAAGGGAAAATGGCCTCCTCCCCTTTATCAACGCCCCCATCCCTGATTAATTTATTATTTAATTTCATTGTCAAGGTTCTGGCAGTTACTCCAGTTAAAATCATGAGCCTTGAGCCACACTCCCAAAACTAAAGAGGATTTATACAAAACGTTTTATGAGTTGACATTCATTTTACAATATTTCTACATCAACCATTCTGTGAGATTTTGGGCAGCTCACAATAGTGAGGCTGATCAAAAATCCTTTTTCAAGGCAGTCATTTTTCTCTGGAGAGAGGGAAAAAGAAAAGAAAAATAACACTACTTTTGATTTGTACCTGTAATGGTTTCCTCTGATCCCAAGAAAAAGGGTGGGTTGCAGATTGCAAAGTATTACAAGCACAAACATCTACACATCATTTTCTGTAAATAGTGTTGAAATATGGCCACTGGTGAACTAGTTTGGTTGTCATGGTCTAGATCACTAACATGAAATTAACTTCTATCCCCAAGGGGAAAAAATGTGTTGCCAAAATTAATGTCGAAGTCTGCAGCCATTTACAGCCAAAATCAAGATTCTCACCTTATTTTCTTTAACTAGATTTATAGAAAGAGAAACTGGTTTAGGTGACAGAAAACCTAGTTGTTGAATACATTTACTTTAATGTCCAATTTATCTCTTACGTTCCTTAGGGTGATGTCTTGATCCACCTGTTAATGCATGGTGAGGTGGTTACTCATTTCCTTGAGAATTAAAATAGGCAGAGAATTACTGTTCATACCATTCTCTTCTTATAAGGCAGGGCCTCTGTAGGGCCATGTACAGGACTGAGCTGAAGATTCCCTATCCCTGAACTAGATCTTCCAAATGCTGTTAATCTTCCTTCATTTTTCTCAACAGGCAATGATTAACATTAACAGCATTTTGCCACACATCTAACTTTTATTTTAAAGATAGTAAGTAGTTGTTTCATTTTGCTATTTTCCAGAACGGTTGCAGATCCTGTTTTCTTTATTGAAGAAGGCTGAACAATGTTGCAACGCTATGTATTTTATAAATGCTCATTTGCTATTTGCCAATGCAACATGTTCACAGAAGTATTTTGGTTTCTGAATGTTTGCAGTGCTATTTAGTGTACTCTAAAGTTAATCTCGCTGTCAGACCCTGTCTGCCAAAAACACTCATCCATGAGTTCATTTGCTATTTTCCTTGTAACGTAGGCCCTGACAGCTCTTTGTTTACAAAAGGCTGTCCAAGTATATCGTTTACTCAGGTTGAGTGTTCCATCTGAAAAGAAAAACAGGATAAATACATCAACACTTTTCTAGGTCTTGTCCATAATTATTAAACATAGTGCTTCTTCACCTATTTGATCGGCCAATGTGCATCACTTCTCATGATACAGCAGAGTTAAATCTAAACAGATTATTTCTTATTAATTTTAGGCATTTCGTTTGAAGCAATTCTTTCCATCCAGAGGTTGATTCAGAATCTATTTATATTTTGCTTTTATTTTACATATTTATTTCAGTTGAGGGGTAACACAGATTATCAATTCTTAACAATGCTTACTACTGTAATGTAAATAGTCTATCCAATGAAATTAGTCCATAACTTTAAAGCCAAACCATTAAATAAAGATTATCAATGAAAATTACCCACTGTACATATTTCAAACAGTACTTTGTAATAGCGCTGGTATATATAAATCTATAATTGAATTAAAACAAGTATTAACCTACAATAGGAACTGCAAAAGCTAAGGAGATAGGGCTGAAATAACCAGGCTCTATGGTAACTCACTACTCAATTTTTAAAAAAAGTTTTTAAACTTCTTTAAAAGTCATAAAACTTTCATGAAGAGGAAGAGGGAACTGATCTGAGAGTTCACAAGACTAGACCCTTGAAAATTGGAATATGGACACTGTAACTCTAGAGGGAGACCTTGTTCAAGAAGAACAGTGAAGTATTTGTGTTTCTATTTGTGGCATTTCTATGGGGTTTTTTTGCCTTGTTTGCAGCATGTATGTAGCAAGTTGATAGCAAAAGTGGGCAGCAGGCTGAATTCACTTTCCACAAAGAGAGTGTGCCAGTGAAAATGAGTATGTGTGTTTTGGTTGCAAGGATGAATGGGGCTATTCTATCAGTTGGGTGCATGCAACCATAGAAAGAGTAATTGTAATAACAATATTACACTGAGATCCTGCCTTTTCTTAGGAAATTGATGATAGTGTACATTGCAAGTCTCCCTTATTTTATCATAACAACAGCCCTGCATGGTATGTTATGCTGTTAATGCCATTTTATAATGCCTTGTAAGACCACACTTGGAATATTGCATCCAGTTTTGGTTGCCACAATATAAAAAAGATGTTGAGAGTCTAGAAAGAATGTAAAGAAAAGCAATAAAGATTATTAGGGGAGTAAAGATTAAAACATATGATGAACAGTGGCTGGAATTGGGTTGCCTAGTTTAATGTAAAGGACTGGGGTGCCATGATAGCAATATCCAAGGGGCTGCCACAAAGAAGAGGGCATCAACTATTCTCCAAAATACTTGATGGCAGGATAAGAAGCAATGGGTGGAAACTAATCAAGGAGAGAAGCAACCTAGAACTAAAGAGAAATTTCCTGACAGAACAATTAATCAGTGGAGCTTGCCTCCAGAAGTTGTGGGTGCTAAAGGTTTTTAAGAAGAGACTGGATAACCTTTTTTTTAAAATTACATTTATATGCCGCCCTTCTCCGGAGACTCAGGGCTTACAATTTTGGGATACAACCCAGTGTGCTCAGCAATAGCCTTCATTCCATTGTATATGCCTGCTTATTACTAAGCGGCATTTTTACAAAGTCAGCTTATTGCCCCCAACAATCTTGGGTCCTCAATTTACCTACCCTGAGAGGATGGAAGGCTGAGTCAACCTTGAGCCTGGTGGGATTCGAGCCTACAGCCGTTGTAGGCAGCTGGAACTTGAGTGCAGGCAATTAACAGCCTGAGCCACCAAGGCCCTTTATTTGCCATAGCAATGGTACTTAGATTTATATAGCACTACACAGTACTTTATAGCCCTCTCAAAGTGGTTTACAGTGTCAGCATAATGCCAATAATCTGGGTCCTCATTTTACCAACCTTGGAAGGTTGGAAGACTGAATCAACCTTGAGCTGGCAAGAATCGAACTACTGGCAGCCAGCAGAATTAATCTGCAAAAATGCATTCTAACCACTACATCACCATGGCTCTCTCCCAATGGGATAGGGTTTCCTGTTTGAACAAGGGGTTAGAAGACCTCCAAGGTCCCTTCCAACTCTATTATTTTGCTGAAGAAGGAATGACCCCAAAACTTCCAATTAGGTCCACAGTTAATGAACTTGAGTCTATGTCACCCTGATACAACTTATTTTTTGACATATGTATCTACGTATGGCACTTGTTGGTTTTTAATTGATTTTAGGATAGTTAGCAGTCCAGGGTCATTTATCTATAGAACTCAAATAAATAAAAAATAAAATTCCAGTTTCACACCTTAACAACTGTCCTATATTGGATCTGCTATACAGATAGTCTTCAGCTTACAACAATGCATTTAATGACTGTTCGAAGTTACAACAGCATTGACAAAAATGACATGATCGTTTTTCACACTTAAGATCATTGCAGCATCCCCATGGTTCTGTGATCAAAATTCAGACACTTGGTAACTGACTCATAATTATGATGGCTGCAGTGTCCCAAAGTCATGTGACCTTCTGACAAACAAAGTCAATGGGGAAGCTAGATTCACTTAACAACCGTATTACTAACTTAACAACAAAGCAATGACTCACTTAACAACTGTGGCAAGAAAGGTTGTAAAATGGGACAAAACTCGCTGAACAGCTGTCTCATTTAGCAACAGAAATTTTGGGCTCAACTGTAGTCATAAGTTGAGGACTACCTGTACAGAAGAGCACTCACCTTATCTTTCAACCCAATTCAGTTGTTATGTCCATGGATTCTACACCCAGAAGAGGAAAAGTTAAAAGCTATTCATTACATGTAGCTGATAATATTTCTAAAACCCTGCACATTCCAAGTGTTCAAGTAACACAAGAAAAAGAATGCCAGTGCTTGGTGTGTGTGTGTGTGTGTGTGTGTGTGTGTGTACATTTCATGGAGCCAGCGAGCTTTTGAGATGGATCCCTCGCTAATCTAATCTCTTGTGTGCCATTTTTTAAAATAATGATATTTTAACATGTTTTATATCTTTATTGCAGGATGCTGCTTCTTGTGAGGCAGTTATATAAACTTGATAAATACTTTAGCATGGTAGTATATGCATATGTTTTGTGTATGTAATAGCATTAAGTTAGTTTTCAGCTGAAGTTTCTTCAAGTGCATATTTGAAATGGAAAGCACATTTATTAACATCTCTGCAATTCTAACTTGTTATTTTTCTAGCTCTCAATTTTCTAATGCAGAGATGACTGAATGAGAAAGCACCAGGAAAAAAGAGAATAATTGCAACACACATTCAATCACGTTGCCTAGCACAGGACTGGACAACTTCTGATGCCTATTTAAATGCAGTTTCTGACCAAGTTAGAACATTCTGCTGCATGCTTAATATATATCTGATTTGTCTACTTTTGGATAGGCAGTGTAAACAAGGCTGCTGGCAAGTTGTTAACCACAGTTGATAACTGTGTTTGGCTCAAGGGGTCATGAGTTTGGGGAGTCTGACTCTTAAGCTTGTTCCTGATTCAGCACACTAAAATTTACTTTTAACTACACAGATATTATGCCTAAGAGTCAGAACTCATTAAAATTGGATTGTAAGGATATAAGAAGCCAGTTAAGATGTTGATAAAATGATGCATTCTTGAGAAGGAAATCTAAGTAGCAGATTAAAAATCAATTTTGGGGAAAGTATCCCAGCTTCAAGGGTAAAAGTGTGTTGGTATTAACACACTTTTCAAGGTGTTGGTATTAACATTCAAAGTCCTTTATGACTTGGGTCCGGGGTACTTGTGGGAGTGTCTCCTGCCAATATCAAATACCGATCGCCCTGTGCGTGCGCACAGACGGGGACTCCTCGGGGTGCCGTCGGCTAGACAATGTCGGCTGGCGGTGCCTCAGGGAAGGGCCTACTCTGTTGCAGCCCCCGCCTTGTGGAACCAACTCCCTTTGGAGCTCCGTTTGGCTCCTGATCTTCGCTCTTTCCGCCGCGATTTGAAGACCTGGTTGTTTGAACAGGCTGGGCTGGACTGGCCTCGGGGGAAATTTATTTTAATTGTTTTAGTGATTGGGCTTGTTTGGTTTAATTCTTTTTAAATATTTATTGTTGTCTTTTAATTGTGACCCGCCCCAGTCCTTTCGGAGAGGGGGCGGCATACAAGTCCAATTAAATAAATAAATAAATAAATAAAATAAATAAAATAAAAGTTTCAGAGGTAAGGAGTTGTTTTAATGGAGTGGTAGCAAGGATTTTTAAAAATCATGAACGCCAATACAGAACTTCCTTGTTTCATTCGTTCTGGAGGAATTACATCCCTTTTTTTTTTGTTTTTAGGGTTTTGCTTTCTCTTATTCCAGCATGGTTTGTGCTCCCCTCTTTTGCCCCTTACTTTAAATGGAAGACATGGGAGCAGGGCAATGCCTGGAGCTGGTGGTTTCTGTCGCCAATGGATTCACCACACATGCCACAGTAGAGTTCCATTTCTTCAACGCATTCGTGGAACTTCACCACGTGATTACGAAGTTTCCTCTGCTGACCCTTTGTACGATAGATCCCTTCACAGAGGCAATGAACCTTCAGCAGACAAAGCTGCATAAAAGGGAAGACAGAGAAAATGACCACATGAAAAGAATATTAGAAAGGAGACACTCCATGGGCCCAGCACATTCCTAGTTCCTGATTATCTAAAACACTGCATCTTCTAAGCATTTGAAATGTGATGTTCTTTTCTCATCCCTTTTTGCTGCTTTTTATTTTACTTAGCAGAAGCTCAACAACTGTCAGACAGATCCTTCTTTTCTTTGGCCATCTGTTGCCTCCTCTTCTCAAACTGTGCTTCCCACCATGCCTATTTGTACTGCTACATAGCACTTTGGGGAAAAATGGGTGATTTCAGTCTTTGCTTAGCATTTTGTCTTATACATTTAGCAATCACTTCTTTTTTCCACATTTACATAATTGTATGCTCTGCAGAATTCCTCCTTCTGAAGAGTTCCAGGGAATAATGCTAGCAACAGAATGTTTAGGGCTTGGATTTCTCAGTGCAAGAACCTTAGTGTGGATATCCCTGATACCCCAAAAACCACAGGTTCAGCTTGTTTCAGGATCTTTGGGTTAAGATACAGTCTTTTCCAACATCATCTTTCCAAAGTCATAATTAAATACCTTACCATTCAGAAAAGTCAGAAGCTGCAATTATTCTACTTTAGGAGATGCCCCACCACCCAGAATCAAAACATCTGATGCTAGCTTTCCATTCTGCTATGTAACCCTCACGGGAGAGCTATTTTTCTGTTGAGTGACAGAACCTCATCAGCAATGTCTAAAGGGTTGGAGCACAAATATGGGCCATCATTGTTTACCTCTCCCTCATGATATTAGTGGGTTATTAGTGATTCAACATAATATTTGAGTATGTAATTGCATTTTCAAAACCTTGGAGGTCTGTTATCAGGCAGAATTATGACATACATAGACAAATCCACATTAAACAGAACATATAGTTTATCATGGATCTAGTAGAAAAAACGCAGATGGGACAACTTACTTTGTTTCCTAGTCCCTCTGCCAGCTCATGAGCCCTCTCAATATTTTCTAACGCCTGTGGAAAGCATAGAACATATATGTATTTGAGTCAATTCCATAAGACTTTGGGCAGCTTACAATATTAAGATAATACAACCATAAAACAGTATGAATGTAAGTCATGTGCATCCAGGAAAAAAACAGACAAATAAAATCCTTGGTAACTATCCAAACCCAAGGCCTGGAGGAAAAGTCAGGTTTTCAAACATCTTGAATATAATGAAGGGCAGGAGCCATGCAGATCTCAGGAGGGATGGTGTTTAAGAGCAAGTGCTACAACAAAAAAGCCACGCCTCCTGAGTGCTGATATACGGCATTGTTTAACCAAAGGAATTTGGACTGTTAGTCCAATTGTATGGGACAGGCAAAAACTATCACAGCTAGGTAGTCCATCAAGTAATCAGGCCCCATGCCATTAAGTGTTTATAGGAGAGGAGGGTAAAGTGCCAAGATATGTAATACTATGTCTTAAAATATGTGGTGGTTCTGAAGAACTTGTTGCTTGAATTTGTGATATGTACCTGAGAGGGTGCCAAGATAGGGAGAACTGCATTAACCTAATCTCTGGAAGTCTAGGTAATACTAGGAAACATTTACTCCCTTTATTTTATAATAGCTAAATACTACAAAACTATTTGTGTAAATATATTCTATAAAATGCATACATAAATTACATACACACACACACACACACACACAAAAGAACCAGTTTGCTATAGTAATTAAAGACACTGGATTAAGAGCAAGGAGACTGTGAGTTCTTATCCTCTCACAGGAATAGAAACCAGATGGGTCATTTTGTGTCAGCCACTCTCACCCCTAGACCTGAGAGTCGGCCCTAGGGATTTGAAAAACATCCTGGAAGAAGAAATGTCAAACCACTTCCAAGAAAACTGTCTTGTTTCCAAGAAAACTGCCTATGTTTATGAAATTGCCAAGAGTCAAGATTTCATGGTACCCAAATTATATGTTAACTATTTATATTTTTACATATTCTATCAGTAGGCTCCGGGCAGTGTACAAGCCATAGTTAATAACCCTAATAAATGTTAATAATGTTCTTCATCCACATTAAACCAACTACAGCCATAAAACTAGCTGGGTAGCCCACAGGTTCTCATTCTGGGCCTAAGGCCTGCTGAAAAGCAATGCTTTTTAGTGTCTTCTGCAATGTTAGAAGGGAAACAGCATGTATATCCCTGGGGTCAGCATATCTTATGAGGAAACAACTTTCAACTGATCATTTCTAGATGCTCAACTACAATGAGTGAATCGCATTTGTTAAGGCAGTCCATGATGAATCCCAGCACTACTCCATTTATTCATTTTGCTTAGAGATAACTGTGTGTCACACCACTAGGGTCTTGCATCTTGCAGATCAAAAGGTACATTGGATAAACAGTTTTGAATACAAGCTGAACACTTGTTTCCTTGGTATGGATGTTACTATGTGGACAGAAAGACTGTCTGGGGCGGGGGGAAACTTCATGCATTTTAGAGCCCATTTTGGTGGCTCATAAAAATGCAAATGAATCTAATAGGCTGTAGTTTCTTACTACAGCCTATTACTGACCTTGTCGAGGTCCTTTTGCATCAGCCAGCACTTGGCTACACCAAGCAGCACCTGAACTTGTCCCAGACGGTTTCCAATCTCAGTCATGATGCTCATGGAGGAATCATAGCGGGGAAAAGCTGTCTGGGTGGTAAGAAAAGGTGTCAGTTGCTGTGCACTACTGCTCTCAGGCAGCCTCTTTGATAGGAGAGGGTCATACCTGTACATCTGCACGGCTGCGGTGGATATCAGCAAAGCAGAGCAGGCACTGTGCTTGCAAAGGACGATCTCCATGCTGAAGGGCAATCTTCATTGACTCCTAGTAAAACAAGTTTTCAGAATTTGAACTCAATTTGAACTTCTGTCACACACAAAGTTCTAAATTGTGACCTAAGGAACAGAAGTCTGAGGGTATCTTCTCTTCTTCGCAACCCACATTGAAGACAGCATTCCTTCTCCTAATTGTTTCAATAAAATAAATGGTTGAAAGAAGAGGCAGGTTATAGCACTTAGCAATGGCACTTAGACTTATATACCGCTTTATAGTGCTTTACAGCCCTCTCTAAGCAGTTTACAGAGTCAGCATATTGCCCCCAACAGCCTGAGTCCTCATTTTACCCATCTCGGAAAGATGGAAGGCTGAGTCAACTCTGAGCCAGTGAGACCCGAACTGCCCAACTGCTGGCAGCCGGTGATCAGCAGAAGTAGCCTGCAGTACTGCATTCTAACCACTGTGCCATTGCGGCTCAAGGTTCTGCAGCTTGGACCTTCCTCAAACAGCCAAAATACTTTGCCATTGCTTCAGAGTTTTATTGGGTTCCTTTGCAGTTCAAAAGCCACGTTCTCCACCAAAGAAAAGAATCTGTGTTCTTATTAAACAAAAATAGTGGTGGGTACTGATGTTTATAGATAAAAATAACTTTCAATTTTTTTGCCCCATACGGGGTCTTCATAACCAAAAACAACTTGTTATTGGTAGTGGATGCAGTTACTGCAAGATACTACAGTAAGTAGTATGGCCAACAAAAGAGACCAAAAACTAATCCGTTTGCTGCAATAGTCTAAACGAAACAGTGATTATAGCATTAAGTCAATATGATCAAAGCTGCCTTCTTCAGAAAGTGATGCAACTGACATATTCCCTCCCCCAAACCAGAGAGCCCTTTAACTTTACCCAGTAGACTTCTCCCTACTCCAAGAAGCCGTGCTTGTACCTCACAGCATTCCATAGCATCTGGCAAGCGCCCCAGCTTCCGATAGGCTACAGCCATGTAGAACTGGCTCATTGCTCGGTACTTTAAACTCCAGCCCTTTCCATAATCATTCACTAGCTCTGCTGCCTTGCATGGAAAAAACAGAGCCTTTTCATAGTCCTTGAACAGAGGAGAAGAAGAAAAAGCAAGGAGTGAAGCTGAAGTTGAGAAGAAAGATACAGAAAGGCTGCAGAAATGGTAAAAACTATGATTGTTTAAAGTTATGAAATCTGTTAAGCTGATTTAACTGATTTTGATTTTTTTATGGTTAGCCATGGGATATAAATCCACCAAGGAATAATGTTTGTGACAACTTGTAACCTAGACTGATTGATTTAAAAATTATGGTGAAAAAGGCCATGGTTTCAACCTGCTTTTATAAGAAGCACCAATATGGAGTTTGGGAATGGTGAACTCATTGGATTATAAGATTACCCCATTAATTATATTTTTTCTGGTTAAAAAAATGAACTGATGATAGTACTGTAAACACATGTGCATTATACATGTACACATTCTGAAAGGTGTAATGAGATTTCAATATGGAAAGTTTACACTAAGTAGGAAAACTATAGTCTATCTAGCTGAAGTCTCTGTTAAGATAAGGCAAATCCTCACACTTCCTTTGAGTTCACAGTGAGAAGATTTAAAAGTGATTATTGTAAACAAACTTGTCCAAATTTATACCAAAATGTTAATGTTGAGGGTATGAATTTTCCTAGATATAACAAAATGCTTTAGATATCTTATTCAAAACATAATCAAAATAAGGAATGTTCTCCAAGAGTTTTACATACAGAAATATGTAATAGATATTAAGTTATACATTTGATAATCTCCTCTCACAAATGGATCCATAAGCATTAGCATAGAATACTTTGCATGTGATCACAGATAACCATTTCATGTCATTCTACCTTAAGCTATAATAATATGAAGATGATTGTGTGATTAAATCCTTGAAATATCAGAAAAGTTTTCTCCTTTCTTTCGTTTATTGTTAGACTGGTTAAAAATATTACTGATATATACTGTGATTTCTCAGTGTTCTTTTGTTTCATATCCAAAAATAGACTTTAATAAAATAGAATAATAAAATTAGACAGCCAAAGTATAGAAAAAGACTATTTAAATCTTCCCATTAGCTAATCAACTTCTAATAATAATATCCATGTCCAAAAATGGCAATCTGTGATACAACAATCAGACTTTTTCTGGAAGATTTTCCCTATCTAAATATGTGAGTTGAAACAATAGTTCCATTAAAGCAGGAGATTATGAAGGGTTTTATCTAGGACCTTGTGTGGGCACCAAACTAGTAGCCAAAATTCCACAATATTACAAAGCCACACAATATTTTCGCATGTTTTCCCTAATGTCTCAAGATTTTAAATCATAATTCTAAAAAGTTGTGAAACTAAGCAAATTTTCAAGGTAGCAGGCCTTACCTAATCAAAACATTATTTTTTATTTAGTGCTGACATCCCAAAGATAACATTTTAGAGGAGTTGTGTATGGCATTGTTTCTCCAAACACCATGCACTAGAGCTCTGATTTATGTGATGATCCTCACAAGCTTCAGATCACAAAGTTATGGCTCATAGAAAGAAAACAAGTGGAAACCATTGCACCCTAGGTTCAATCTGTACAATCCTTCAGACAGTTAGAAAAGTATTTCCATTTCCTTTTCTTCCATCTGCATTTTTTAAACTTCTGATCTACATTCTCTTGTCATTTCTGCAATACTCACTTTGAGGTATGTGTAGAAATTTCCTAGACTGCAACAGACTCGACACTCAAGCATCTTGTCATCATTGTTGTGTGCGTATCGTGCTTTCTCAAAACACTCCAGAGCTTTTTGGAAGACACTGAGGCCAAGGTAGGCATTGCCCATGCTGAGGTTGACTTGACCATTTAATTGGAGGCCCAATGTTGTACCTCGCATGTTCAGGCAGGTCTTACAATAGGAGATGGTTTTGGGGAATTCACAGAGCTTCTCGTTGCTCCGTGCCAAATTCAGGTAGCTCTCAGTAAGATAGTCAGAATCCTCCAGTTCTCGGGCAGTGTCAATCTGCATGACTGCAAACTTTTAGCAAAAGGACACATAACATTTAAGAATCAACAAATCTAATCCTAACCTTCAGTCATAATGAATTCATGTAATTTTACTGTCAAAATTTTTAACAAGATTAAAACTAATACAGGCGTTAAAAAAGAAACAAAGAAGATAAGAAAGAATAGTGAATAAGTAAAAGAAAATAGAAAAAGAAAAGAAAAAAAAGATTGTAAAGAAGTGGCTTCTGATCTTTTGGGTAGCAGTTATAAAGGCCTTTATATTTTACACATTTTTAATCTAAGGTTACTTCATAATTTCCCTTCTTTCCATAAGCTACCCATAAACCATAAATTCATTTTCCCCCCAGCAAAAAGTAAAAAAGGGGTTTCCAGTCCCTGATAAATGCGATTATTCATCTCTCTCTAATCAAACTGCCTAATTTTGCCATCCCTAGTGGCTCTGACAGTTTCACTGAACATAATGAATTCAGAATAGAGCCAACCACATTATTCACATCAAGATTGGAGTTGACAATTTGGATCTACTCTGTGGCAGACAAGGCTCAGGGTTACAAAACTTACCTTGTTTTTTGCTATAAAGTTAAGCTCCACCAAATGGTGCCAGGTGCAAAATAGTGGCTCAGGAAAGCAGTCAAATGCTAAGGAATGTGGTATCCTATTTGCATGTGCTTTTCATGGTTTTTGGAAAAAGTTCATCTGATTTTTAATAACAAATTAAAGTGTTTTTCTCTTCACTTAAATGAAGTTTAGAAATGATAAAAGGAGAATTGTGTAAGCAAGCTAAATAATAGTACATTAAGTAACTTGTTGCTCTTATTTTGTATTGATGTATTTTTACACAGTCTTGCACAGAGCCAGTCCTGGTGATTTTGTTTCATTGATTTCTTTCTCTTCACATGATCAAGAAAGAGATTAAATGGATCTGGGCTGCAGGTGCCTGGTACTCACACTAGACAAAGCTACATCCACAGTATCCGGATATTCAGGAGTCTTTCGGGATAAGCAATAAGATGCTTTTGAAACCAGTCTTCCATTAACTTCTGGCAGAGAATTGAAATGCCGTCCTGAATGGAGAAGGTTCAGAAGAAGCTCCTCCCCCTTCTTCTAGACATTTCTAATCCTGATGAACAGTTTATTTTGAAGACAAAGGGGAATCATAGGAAAAGAGATACATTGAACAGTATTTCCAAAGTCGTATTTAGCTCTTATTCGCACAGCACAGAAGAAAATACAATTTCTTCTCATTCCTAATATCCTTTATAGACTAAAGTAAAGCCTTATATATTTGCATGCTCAAACCACGGTTTAATTTTTCTTATAGGTGTTTTAATGACATTTTATCTCCTTTCATATGAGAGTCAGCTGATCTGTTCTTATCTTAGGACTCATGGTGATTTACAGTTAGTGCTGCTATCATATATGTATGTATGTATGTATGTATGTATGTATGTATGTATGTAGCCGTGGTGGCGCAATGGTTAAAATGTAGCACTGCAGGCTAATTCACTGCTCACTCTGGGAGTTTGATCCTGACTGACTCAAGATTGACTCAGCCTTCCATCCTTCTGAGATTGGCAATATGAGGACCTAGATTGTTGGTGGAAATATGCTGACTCTGTCAACCGCGTAGAGATGGCTGTAAAGCACTGTGAAGCGGTATATAAGTCTAAATGCTATTGCTGTTGCTATGCATGTCTTTTCTAATTAGTGTTATTTTGTGGCAACTGCCTGGACAAGCCCTTTAACCCTATAGACAAAACATATTCTGTAAATCAGCTACTGAACAATAGGGCTATGCAAAGCATTTGAAACAGACATTTTGCATATGAGTCAGTACTAGCAGGATAGCTGTGTGTAAAGTGTTAAACTAGTCATATTCTTTGGGATGTGCTTTGCAAAGGGCCTCTTTCAAATGCTTTGCACAGCACTACTAAGCAAATTGTCTGTGATGAATTCTGCCAGAATAGACTAAAGAGCTAATTCAGCACAGAAAGTACTGTTATAACCAGAACTGTGGAGATATGGACTGAAATACTCAATTGGCAATGGAGTTCACAGAACAAATTTCACTTGAGCTGTTTGGAGGAATTCAGGATAAAATAAACTATAATAATTGGAAAATCCCTTTTAGACCCAAATTGATTTTTTTCCCTTCGATTCCTACCATTTTAAACAAACTAATACGTTACCAATTTAAACCTTATAAAAGCTGTATAGATACTCTGAATATAGTCCCCTTCAATGCATCCGAAATAATATCTACTTGCATATTGTGTTTTCAAAAACACTATCCATGGGCTTTATCCTAACAATCTGGAGAGGAGTCAGATCAACACATCAGGTTCAAACTACTGTGAATTTATGAAACTTATATTTTATGAACATGCAGATTTACTGACTTCAACATTAAGTCTTTTTATTCCTCTCCCTAGCCTGCTTTCTGTAACATCTTATTAACAAAAAGAATGGAGGATTTTAAATACTGGCCTGACAGTTAGCTTGATAATACGAATTTGCAATTTAGAATTCTCCTCAAAATATCAATGGGACAAACTCTTCTTCCTTGTAAAATAATATGTTTTTTTCCTATTACCCAATCAGCATCTGGTATCAGCTGTTCAAATAACACTCTATTCTTTTGTTCTATCATGATCTCTCATGGTTAGTTTAAAAAATCTTCCCGTAAACTGAAGAATTAACATTAGAAATCTCTAATCAATCTCCCCACAAGTAATTGAACTTTTCTCTTTTGTGTAATGTTTATAGATCCCATTTGGATGTAGATTTAAATACTAAACCCTGCTCTACAAGCAAGTTACTACTATATCTGCAAGAAATATTGTTCCTAAATATTTTCATCAAGGGGCCCTTTTATACAAATATACCTTAACTGAAAGTCCATAGGCGTCTCATTCTCGATTCCTTAATAAACTTCTTAAAACCATTTTCAACCCAAATTGTACAATACAATATAGCAGACTACATTATAGTTAACATATGGGCATGTTTCTAAACTACAAATGCAGGTAGTCCTTGATTTACGATCCCAACTGAGTCCAAAATTTTGGTTGCTAACTGAGACATTTGTTAAGTGTATTTTGCCCCATTTTACGACCTTGCTTGCCATGTTAAGTTAGTAATACGGTTGTTAAGTGAATCTGGCTTTCCCATTTTTTTGCTTGTCAGAAGGTCACAAAAGGAGATTACATAACCCTAAGGAGACTGCAACCACATGGGGATGCTGCAATGGTTGTGTGAAAAATGGTCATTGGTTACTTTTTTCAGTTCCATTGTAACTTCAAATGGCCACTAAATGAACTGTTGTAAATATGTACACTGTACAACACCGGTGGGGTTGGTAGTTCTAACTCAATACTACAGTAGATTTTCCACAGGTTTCTCTTTCCTATTTTCCAGAAGATCTAAAGTTGCATCCACAAGATAATGAATCGAGAATAGGAAAATCGTAATTCCCATCTCATCTCAGCTGTGGATCTCTGGGTTGCCTTGTAAAACTCCTCCTCACTCCTCAAACAGAAATAATTAAAAAGAAGACTTTTGGATTCAAGGTAATGTATATTGAAAATGATGAAAGGTTTCCACAGTATTTACCCAAAAGTAAGAATATCTCAAAGTTAAGATCTACCAAAGCAACGTTTAATAGAGAACAACAACTTAGCAAATGTATTTATTTATTAGATTTGTATGCCACATATCTCACTTTGAAAAGTGATCTGGGTGGCTTCTATGGCAACTATCACATTGTGAAAGTAGTTAGTTTGAACAGAAAAAAGAGAGAATGCTCCATTCAAATACATAATGCTGAAAAATCTAATGAGCCATTTGGAAGCTACTTTCACTAGCATCATAGTATAAACCGTGTGTATGCCTGTGTACACACACACCTGCACACACACCTACTGTTTAATCTACAGTTATTTTTTACAGCTGACAATTCTACAAAACAAAGAAAAGCCACAGCATACCGTGTCCCAGCTTTGCAAGACCACACAACCCCCCCCCAGGTACACATGCAAATGGCTAACATTGTAACACCCAACATACTTAATTCTGCAGGAGAGAAATCTTTAAATGGCTCACTATGTCTAGGACTGCAAGCAGAAATGCAGAATGGCAATTTTCAAAGGTAAAAATTTGGCAGGGCTCCGGTATCTGCAATTTTAGAAGAATTCCAACCACCAGTGCTGCGTTCGGCTGTTTGATTGTGGCTGAACTGTAATATGGAGCCCTACTTTTCTACCCACCAACCTCTCTGTAACAAAGCAAGAGGAAGAAGACACGCAGCCAATCAGTGTGCTTTACCTTTAACATATCTTTGTACCTGCCCATCTCCGAGTGAGCCGTGATGAGGCATCCCAGGACTCGAAACCTGCCAGCTGCATCCGTGCTCTTTTCCAAAACCCGCAACCAGACTTGAAGGGCTTTTTCTGTCTGACTGGACTGATACAATTGGAGTCCTTTTTCTATCTGCTGCTTGGTCTGGTCCTGTCCCATCTCCTTTGTGCTCTGGAGACACATATACCAACTTGTCAGAAGAGCAGACCTGTCGGAGTGGCTGTTTAGATGGGCCAAAAGAAACAATTACAGTGAAGTTGGTGCTAAAACAGGAGGATGGACTTCATGGTGCCAAAGCTCAGGGCCCACCGGAATCTCGGATGGCTCAGCCTGGAGGAATGTCAATCGGAGATGGGAAAGAAGGGCCTGCCCAAATGTTAAAGCAACCACCCTGATCTTCTAGAATAGCATCCTCGGTGCTGCTCTCCTATCAGAGCTTTCTAAAACCCAGGCCACAAAGAAAGTGGAAGGCAAGAAAAGCACAGCAAGGAAAGCAGGAAAGAGCCTAAGTGGCTGGAGTGAAATTCAATCGAATGGCCCCTCCCAAGCCCCTCCCTTCCATTGGGGACAGCTGTGCCCGCCAATCCTTGCCATGTGATCTCACAGGAATGTCAGACTTGGTAACCCCCAAGGTCAGAAAGCAAGCCGGAGCAACCAATCTCCTTCCCTCTATGCTGCCTTTATATAAATACATCAGAGAGAGAGAGGAAATGGAGCCTTTCTTCAGCAAGTTCTTGTATAGTGGCAATAGTGGTAAAGTTTTTCTTCAACCAATTAGCAGAAAAAAATAATAACCACTAGAATTATTTCTAGTGGGATGGTCACTAGATAGAGCTAGAAACAATATTTTATATACAGTATTTTATTTTCTCTCAAACGGAAATAATCTAATTTTTTTTTTTAAAAAAAAAGCTGTATGTCTGATAAAAATGCAAAGACAACCAGGAGATTGTTCCATCTACTAACCACCGGGAGATTTTTTAGTTAAGAAACTACTTTTGGGAGACTATGAGAGAGATAAATAAATGAAGATAAATAATGGTGTGAGAGAGAAGAAAAAATGCAGGCTGTTTCTTGGCAACCAAGGATTGAGGGGGGGTGGGGCGAGGAACAGCTGAAGAACTGCTGCTTGTCAATTTTCATTATTCTAGCTTAAGGTATTTCCGCTGTTCTGTGTCAAGTCACCTGCCAGTTCTCATCCTAAAACCCTATCCTAGTGTCGTGTATCTTACTCTATAATGTGAAAGGAAAAAAAGTGTGCCCTTTGCTTAAGGCAGCATTTATTCCAGCTCTTTCTGAAAATGTGGGCCCAAAGAACATTATTTTCAGAATGAAAGAGGCTGCGAAGAGCTAGATACTTTATGGCTACTTCATTGCTATTTCAAGTTTCTTTGGGGAACAGAATGTACAGAAATGAACATGACTATATGAAACATGGAAGCATAAAGGAAGAAAATGAAAAGGGAACTAGACAGAAATTTAAAAAGGGAGCTATGACGAACATTGACATATGGAATGGAAGGGATTAGAATGAAACAAAGTAATATTCTTACAGCGTCTTTGAATCTACTGACAGATTTACAAGCCACTGTGATTTGTTCAATAGGCATTTTCTGGGTAAAATTGCTCATATGAGTTGGGACACATCATGGGCAGAAGCAAATGAGGTGACTGAGGCAATCTCTTGTGAAGTCACCTGGCATTTTTTGGAACCTGTGGAGGCCAAGGAAATTTACAGCTTTACATTGTATTGGCTCAGTCTCCTTTGGGTTTTATTGGAAATGTCAGAGAAAGAACAGGCAACTGTTGCCAGATATGCAGCTCTACTTCTTGGTTGAGCAGAAGCCCCAGTGGAAATCTTAATCTGGTGTATGGAAGCTGTGAGGGACTCAATGGAATGAAACAGATTCCATTTAAATCCCACCCAAAAACATAAAATAAATAGCTGTAGGTCCAGAAGTCATCTGGCTTCATGTCAGTTTCAACACTGATTTTAGATCTGGTCAAACTCCATCAGATGGAGCACTGGGTTTCTCCTGATTCATGATTCCTGTTTGAAAGCAAGTACAAACATGGCCAGCAGGACCTTCACTGAGTTTCATCTGGTACACCAACCACCTTTGCTTGTGGAATATGAGACCTGCATAGGAGTCTATCACAGCCTTATCAATTCACACTTGATTTCTACAATGTGTTCTACTCAGAGCTACCCTTTAAAATATAGGGAAATTACAATTGTTTTAAAATTTATCTGGATTAAATTTATTTTAGCAAAGTAGCAGCTATGCTATGACATGACACTAGTTATTAAAAGCTTTCCAAGTACAAAATGTGGGGGATGATCTTGAATACCTGTGATTTATGGCTTGAATCATTATTACCTTCGTGACTGTACTTCTTGATTCTGCCCATACTGAGAAAGGATGTTGCTGTAGCTTTAAGGAAGAATAAGATAACTGCCCATTTTTTTGAGGAATGGGGATCTGCCAGATTTAGAAAGTGTAGGTTGTTAGATACAATGCCTGTCAGGTGCAAGCAGCCAGATCCACACATGTAGAGTTCAAGCTAACTACTTTATTACATTCTGTCTATTACACAGGAATCTCCTCAGATTGCTTGTCTTCTCTTGGGAACTGATAGATAAGGTTCCATGGAGCCTAGGAGGGGTGTGGTGGTGTCAGTCTTAGTTCTCTAGTACTGTGACCCCCCCCCCAACCTTTTGGGCACCATGGACCAGTTCCACGGAGGTTTTTCTGTGGACCAGAGGGGGCATTTTTCATGCTGCCTATACCTCGCTTTGTTTGTGGTTCGGTTTATGGCATGCTGAGGCCCGGTGCTGGTCCACAGACTAGGGGTTGGAGACCCCTGCTCTAGTGGCTGTGCAGCAATGCAAGTCTAACCCCCAGCTTAAGTCCACTCCCCATTTGGGCATTTTCCATCACCTAAAATGTATCTACGTAGTTGCTGTAATTTTAACTTTATTGGATTTTATGCTGAAATGCTGCTTTATGTGTTTCTTTATTTTTATAGCAAGTCACTCAGACTCTGTATCTGGGGCAGCCAAGGAAATCATGTGAATACGCATGTCATTTTATTGGAATCACCCTTCCATATTTCTGAAACAACAGTCCCAGCACACAGTACACTGATTCTGGGAGACAGAATGGAAATCAGATTTATGGCAACTAATTTAGGCACAAATGTTAGTGATAATGCTGTATTTTCAACTTTTTATTAACTTTTTCTGCAGTGTATTGGAAGAGCAGTTTACCCGCAGGAATCAAATAACTTCACCTCTATGTGATTAAAAAAAAGATTTCTGCGTATCAGGCTGGTTTGTAATGTTAGTTGGCAATCGAAGCTCCTTTTCCGTTTCAAAACATCAGTAGCAGTAAAGAAGGGCTAAGATAGTTAAAGATACCTGTGTAATTCAGTACTCTAAAACTGTCATTGCAATGTTTTATTTTTGAGACTGGAGGGGGGGAATTCTCTTAGAATATATTATTCCCTTGCATTATATAGCTCAACCCTAAAAGCCAATTAGGAATGTGAAAATTGTCTATTTTAATATGCTTATTAGAAGGTAAAAGTTAAAGAAAAGAAGAATGCCAATTAACTGACTTTTAAATGACTTTTTGCCTGAACCACATAATCTTATCTTGTAGGATTTTGCTTCTTTTATTTGGTAAGGTAAAAAGTAAAAACGATTTGAAGAAATGCGTCCTGCAATATAGGCCTTAAGATTTGCTTGTAGTACAAATAATTATAAACTATATTCAATATAAATACTTATAATAAAGTTATAATAGAAAGTGTTGAAGTGTTGCAAGGGAACTAAAGATGCAAATACAGTTGCAGGAATTAGTGAATCTATCAGATTATCTATATTGTTTATTTTTATGCTTTAAAAATGAGGCTGCTTTCCCAAGGTGATTTAAACAAGATAAACTTAGCAGAAAAAAACTGAATGGAGCACTTTTGTATAATAAACTATTCCTCATGTGTATATTTGTATTTCATACACTAGCCTACCAAAAAAATCTCTGATGAAACTGATCCTGACCCAGCCAATTTACATCAAGGATAGAAAGTAAACTTTAAAGTGAAATGCTCAGAAAAATAATTTAAATTAAGAGGGGGAAAGGTGTGCTTTTGTGTTTGAGGAAGTAGCATGCCAATGACAGAAAAGATGGTGTATATATTCCACCTTCTCATATGTTTAGACTAAGAAACCCTTTTTTCAAATACGCAGATACCAATTTTCCTGTTCTATATAAGTAAATACAAGGATGACACAAATTTCTTCTCAAACAGTTTAATAGCAAATAAACAAAGGGAGATACCACACTTGGCATATACAAAATGACTTCTTGTCTGTGTGTCTGTGCAATTAAAACAGCTTTAAGTTCCCCAGTGGGACAAAAAGAAACCACACACAAAAGGAAGAAAATTCCTTAATACATACTCGCTCGTTCCAAACTTGTAACAAAACTTTCATTTTTAAATCCACTACACAAACTCCGTGATCAGAAAAGCAACATGTGCTTCTTTTTTAACCACTAAAGTAAAATCCATAATTTTCTACAGAGTACAACACAATTTCACACAAAAAAGACATTTTGTTTTGCAAATCAAACAAGAAAAAGGAACAGTTCAAACAGGGTAAAGAAAAGCATTGCTACAACAGAATCACGACTTTGAGTTGATTAAATCCTGTTAAACTGCAGAACAGATTCTACATTTGGTCATAGTGGCAATTTGTTTTCTTGTCACATTTGTGAATCACTTTACATTGTTTTCTAGTAGAAAAGGCAAAAAACTGTACAAAACCCCTAGTGTTAAATACAATGTTTGTACCAATAAAAAAGCCCACAGGTTTTTTTTTCCAAAATGTAAATTTTTTTTAATTATTCACAAAAAGCAGCTAGAAATAAAAGGCAGCTGCTGCTTTACTGTCTCAAATCCATTAAAACCACCACAGAATTATTAAAACAATCAAAGGAAAGAAAGGAAAGGAACATCTAATGTTTGGCATTTTGGTTTTCTCCAGAGATTTTTTTTTTTACCACAGGATTCTCCAGAGTTTCTCATGAAACTGTATGCGCATTATAAAGAAATGTATTGGCAAAATTAATTAATACACTGCAAGGCCTTGACTTCCCTGCCATCAGACACCCCTGTGCATTGTGACTGTGAGCCTAAGGTCAATCATCTCACAGCTGTACCCCAAATAATGCAATGATATATCCCCTTTCAAGTCACTCTCATCCTTAGCTATGCTGATAACAAGATTGAGAGAAAAACAAATATGGAGAGAGATTACCCATCCAGCAAGAGAGTTGGCAGCTGGTTTTTGCCAACAATAGAGTGAAAGCTTCCTAAAGCCTAGATAGGAGTCTTACATGTTTCTACTCTCCAAATGTTTTGTTTCACATTCCTTCCTCCTGTTAAAATTCCTTCATAGCTTCTCCTCCACCCCGTTGCCCCTTGTGCTTAGTCCTTACCACAGGACTTTTTGCAGGTGCTGTGAAGCCCCTGGACTATATCTCAGCTTCTAAAGCAGATCATATGCGCAGCAAAGCTGAAGCATGTTTCCCAGAGAAGGATAATCTGTCCTATTTCTTCATCAGGCCAGAAAAAAAAGGGAAAAGAAAAAAGAAAGAAAACTGCACGTCTCCTAACCCAATTGAAGAACAAAATTTTAAAAAAACTCTCCACAGAGGAGATTCCCCCAGCTAAGGCCCCTGAGAAAAGGAGCCGGGGTTGGTACCCTGTTCAGGTAACAGCCAATGTGCTGTTATATTGTGCTTGTCACTTGGAGAAAGAGCCAGCAGTTTTGTGCCTAGGCTTACAGATTCCTTCTATGGGATATATACGACATGCTATTTCAAGTGTAAGAACTGGAGAGCAATCAAGCTTCCATTCACTGAGTTATTGGTGTTAAAATTTTCACAAAGCAAGTCGCATATTAAACAAGAGGTACAAATTAAGGCTACCCCAAAAGAGCCCGAGCTCCAATGGATTTCAGAAGCAGTATTATGCAAACATCCCACATCTTTCTGTTAAACTTGTATCCCTGCCGCTGCCACCATGACCATCTGAACAGTGCAATCAAGCCCCTGAGACCTTTCCATAGCTGTGATAATAGAGCAAGGTGCAGATACTGTGTAAAGCAGTCTAAATGCACAGGAGATGTCCTTACATGACATATGATCACAAGTCTGGCATCCAAAAAAGGACAGCTTTGAAACCTAATAAATTGCTCAGTTTTTGCACCAACTATAGAAAACAGAGGTGAAGGGTGTATATATATATATATATATACAGGATTGTGAAGAACACAGCAGGAAACATGCAAAACGTTTACAGGAGCATTATTTGAAATTTTAAAAGAAAAACAAAACAGAAACAAAAACTCACATTTTGCTGAGGAGATTGTAGTTACAAAAAACTAAGCATGCAAAGGTTTAACAAAATACAACACCAACTTTGATTAAATTCTCACTGCAGACAAAGGCTGATAATCACACAGGAAGGAAAAAGCAGTTAAGTGCCAGGGCAAAAATGCAGCTACAATCAGGAAAAATTGTAGTTCAAGTGTTTTCTGCTGAAGCTACTCAAGTCATAGAACACATGCTCCCTCCTCAAGCATGGCCAAGTAGGTTCAGCAAAATGTGACCAGAAGCCTCCTGAAAGTTTTGAGTTGCATCCTTTTACTTTTTCCTTCAAAGATTTTTGTTGAAACTAAGCACACAGAAAAAACTAAGCCTAGAAAGTGATTGGCTGTATGTTCACAGAAATACAAATACTCCACGAGGTATGCTAGCAAGGCTGCTCTGAAGACAATTACAAAGAATCAGAATCACAAAATCAAGTGGTTATCTTATGAAGTTCTAGAAAAATAGAATTCTTTTATATTCAAATGCAAGTTTAAATATTCCCCATCAGCAGTCTTTCTAGCAAAACCAATTTGGCAGCACAAAAAAAAAAGGGGAAAAAAAAAGAAACAAACATAATAAAAATACACATCAGCATCAAAAGTCAACACAAGGTCAAAGGGTGAGAGTTCAAGCATCAGAGAAGCTGAAGAGACAAGGATTTGGACGATGTACTTGAACGCCACATCGACATGCTTTAGGCACAACGATGAACAAACGGCAGGAATCTAGAAAAAAACAAACCAGAAAGAAGGAGACCTACTGAGTTACACAGAACAGTACATCCAAACAGAGAGAGAAAGAGAGAAGAGAGTGAAACAGGAATGGGCACTGTACAATGAGATCTCTTTGGGGGGGGGGAGAGTTGACAAGGAAGGGCAGCACATGCCAACAATGAACAAGTAAAAGTTGAAGTGCATAAGACACCAAATAAATGTAAAAACTGTCAGAAATTAAATGGAACAGAGGCCTGGGATTCCCTTTAGACTGGCTACAGAATGGACTCTGACTTAGCGGCATACAGCTGCGCATTCAACACAGCTCTAAGTCAGTGTTTCTGCTATGTCTTCATGAGGAAGGTAGCACCCCTCCCTTCCACTAGAACCTGACTTCATAAAATGTAATTGTAGGACAGTTCACATAATAGGTGGGAGACAAAGCAGAGATCGCTGGGCAACTGGGCACTGATAGTTTAACATTTTCTTCTTACCATGGGGCATACTTAGGCAACAGAAACTCATATGCGCGTGTGTATGTACGTACATGTATGTAGATTCTGGCATTTAAATGACATTAAACATGTTTACTGTGTGAGTAAAACTGATGCCCACACAGAAAGAATTAAGACTTGACTGCAAGTTAAGACTTGCTGCAGCTGAGCCCTTTTTACTATGATACTTGCAAAAAACCCACCACCCTCCTTTGCAACTCTTTTCAATACATAAATGTTGCTCTTTGATTCTGTGAGGAGGAATTCTGGACTCTCAAAAGTTCTACAGTCACCCCTGCCAGCTTTGAAAGGAAGGGTTTTTATCTGCAGAGACTTGTAAGAGATTTTCAAAGTGACAGAATCTCTAACAGGATCACAACACAAGAGACCTAAATATCAAGGACAAACACATTTAAGCATTCTCTTAACATAGTGTTCATAAGCAATTGTCTGAAGCAGCATACGATTATTGGAAAAAGTATTGTTCTTAGATTTGCCCTCACTTCCATCCTAATTATAATAAATGCATGTTACAACATTTTGATTTAAATACAGAGCTCTATTTCAGCTGAATAATACAAATGAAGTATACATTTGTGTGAATGCAATTTACTTTTTCTAACAAATGTCAAACCACACTATGTTATTTAATTTGAAACTTACTTAAAAACAACACTGGCTTGGAATTAAAATGAGTGATCTTTAAACAAACCATCCTTCCATTAGCTGATGTTTTGGATCTAGGGCAACCCTTCTTCAGCTGAAACAAGGAAGGAGTTAATCCTTGTTAACTTTTTCCCCCCTCTTTATAATTCCCTATACCCCTGAATGTCCTAGGATTGGGGAATTCACTGGAAGAATTTGATAGTAATACTAAGAGAAGTACATTAGTAAAATAACTTCCCCTGGAGTATCCTTAATGAACCCAAGAAGGCTCCCACTGGCAGAAAAACCTTTGATCCAACTAGAGATGTGCAGCATTCATGTCCAAAGATGGCAAAGATCTGGCTTGGGCACCCTTCTCTACTTGTCAACTGCTCTTTTAAAAAGTAGTGTCTTTTCTTGGTTTGTGCAATTGCCTAATATGTTTGAATTAAAGAACCAGAAAAGATTTCATTTGCTCCTACCCTTAGGAGGGGAGCGGGTGAGATTACAAAAGTTAACTTGCTGAATTAAAATATGACAGTCTTTATTTTTATCATAAAATATACACCCCCAAATCTCATTTTCTCTTTCCCAGAATCTATCCATTCACACAAATTAACAAAATGCATAGATAAAAAGCTACATGCAAAACCATGATGACTATTTGTTTATTTTAAAGACATCCACTCTCTCTCCCAATAATACTAAGGCGCTGGTGTTGCAAAATTTGCTTCATGAATGCAAATTCTGCTCAATATAATTTTCAGTATAACTTGAACTTCTTTATCAGTATCAGCCTTCTGCATGTGTATTACCAAACTCACCATTTTAATCTGAAGATGTGTGTATAAGTAACTATGATATCGAATAACTAAATGATTATGTTCCAATTTCAGTGATTTTTTTTTGCCAAAGATTGGGTGAAGGGAGCAGACAGAGTAACAAGCTAACAGCATGATATATAGAAGCAAAACTCCAAAGGGGCATTTATATGTATTCTTGTACAAACCAGATTCATTTTCTTGCCAAGTGGGAATCTCCCTGGGAAACAAATCTTCATTATTTGTTCTGAAAAACATTTGTGTGGCCGGATCAAGGGAACTTGAGGGGAAACAAATATTTTGGTTGAAGCATTCTATCTTAAATCATTCAGAACAGCACCACTGAAGGCACAAGAATTCTGCCAATCTATTCCAAAGATCTCACTTTTAGAATTTAACCTGCATTCTTAACTTTGGTAACTCTGACAGTAGAATTAGGGCACTTGCATTGATCATACTTATGAAAGGAAACATTATAGGATAAGCATAACACAAATATTGTGTTGCGAGTTCAACGGGAGGAAAGTTGCCCCATAGCTGTCATGATGGAAGCATACAGAAAAGTTACAAAGTATATGGACATTGAATAAATAGCGACAAAGTATTTAGAATATTTAGTAATAGTGACTGAGAAGAGTAATAGTACTGGGAGGAATGACTATAGCAAAAATGGAGCACAGCTTTCCTCCTCCACTGGTTCACAGCATTAATTCTTATCCTATTTAGCAGTTTGCCTAGTTACAAACAGGCCACTGAAAGTCAGTAGTTTCAATCATGCACATTGTTTATGTATGCGTTACACAATCACATTCAGGATTATGCAAAACCCTGGTCTTATCCAGTGAAATAATTTAGATAATAAATATTCTCCACCCTGGAGCAGTATAAAACTTCTATAAAAATAGAAACAACATTCTTGGTTATATCAGGTTGCAATTGGAGCAACTGCTCCCAACCATGACCTCTTTTTTTTTCCTGAAAGTATATTTTTATTTAAAAAATCCCTTGACAATTCTGGAACCCTTAGCACCCCAACACTCCCCCATCCTCATTAATATCAGGATACAACTTCTCCTAGTGCACAAACTTCAAACGGTATACAGTTATCTAAAGTGTATGCATATGCTTTTAAATTAGACCCCAAATATTCAACACTGAAGGATACCACATGCCAGCACAAATGGAAAATTTGTCAATTTGACCATTCAACTTTTTTATCACCTTTGTATATGCCTTTTAAATAAATGCTGTTTAATTTTTATTATGTCATTCATCAAGTTATAAATCTGCAGTGAGATTCCAAGTTCATCAGAAAAACAACTTGAATCACAGATGGATGGCCTTATGCAAATTATAATGCCTCAGTTTTAGTAAACAAGGGGAGCCAGTCCCTAGTAAATGCCTGGATATCCTACTGAGTTTTATCTTATACAATGGCATTTCAAACTTGATGAGCTTTTGGATCTTTCTTGGAAATTATTTTTTCCATCCTCCCCTAAAATGTCTTTTTCCTAAATACAAGATTTATGGGTTGACTGGCGTGCTGTAAAAATGTTTTAACAAATGATAAAGAGCATATTCAGAAAGTAGCAATACACTGAATCTATACATAACACTAAACTTCCTAACAATAGGACTAGCTTTTTCTACCCTCAGGACTAGATTTTACATAACTTCTTGCCATGGCTCAAAGTCATACTATTAAAAATTCCCTTTGGATTCAGGTCTACAGTGTGTATAAAAATTTAATGCTTTTGGCAGGTACACCCATGTGAAAAAAGGATGTGTATTAGAAGGGGAATATGTATGTGACTTTGAATTGTTAGGCACTGGGCTCAGGCAATATGTAGACCAGATCAAAATTCTGCACAGATTCAGCCCTTTGAATTTAGTCTTTTGCACTGGCACACGCTGAAAGGAAAACTGCTATGTAACAAGATGACATTATTTGTGAAAAATAAATCTACATAAGAAACAAGAAAAAAATCTTTGGGCCAGTATCATTCTGACACACACTCGTACAAAGTTGGGGTGTGGGGTGGGTGAGGAGAAAGAATGCCAGAAATCAGAGCACTAAGAGCTCATTTTAAAACCACCTGTCAGTTTAACACGAAGGAGGCTTTAACTTGTACTTTATGAGCACCATTTCTTCATGTACAAGTTGTAGAACAGGAGAAGAACGAATTTTATCATGAGACATTGGATTTGTAGTAAAAATTTAAGATTGTAAATTAAATCCAGGAATTCCTGGATTACAGCCTAAAGTGTAGATAACTTCATTAAACCAACTAACTTCAAGTGTAGTTTCCAATAAATTGAAACACTAATTCATATTATCCAATTTTAAAAAAGGTTGTTCTGTCCAAAGTGTAAACAGCTGATCAAAAAACATCACTGGATACTTTTATAAGCTGCAACCACACACATTGCACTATACAAACGTATTTTAGCATTATAATTACTATATTTTTCCTTTCCACATGAGTATTTTTGCCCAACTATTATCCTCCAACTGACTGATTCTGTACACAGTTCTCACATAAGGCATTTACTAAATAAACTTAGCAAATAGCTTGGCAAAGCTCATTAGGGGTTGTTCATTAACCAACCACCACATGATTTGGATTCAGCTTCCTGCTTCCCCCTTTCATGAGTATCATTGGGGTCTCCTCGTATCTAAGTCATGCAGTGTCACTTCCAATTGCACTTACTATTTTCCTTTCCTCTCCAAGGTGGCTGGCATTGGTCCTTCTCAAAAACAGAGTTACAAACACAGCAAACTTTTTAAAAAAATAGTGATATGGCACCTAAGCTCCAAAGTAAAACACTGGAAACAAAAGCACAAAGTTGTCCTCCATCCGCAGAATTCCCAGTAGAGGCTGCAGCTGAGTCTTCAGGGGAAGATGTGCCACACAGAATGGTATCAATCAGCTTCCGTGACTGTAAAAATACAGCCTTAAAAGAGTTTTTGAATCCCTAGTGGGCTCCTCCCCAACTTACCAGAAGATCCTTCTCACTCCAGTTCCAGGGGGAGGGGCACTCAATATGGCTTGCTGTCATTCTTAGAGCGCTTGAGCTGTACTTTCAGTCGCTTCATGCCAATTTGAAATCCATTCATTGACTGGATGGCAGCTTGTGCAGAGACGGGATTGTCATAACTTACAAAACCTAAGAAAAGAAAAACTCACAGTTAAATGCAATTAGAGGATAAGAATATCCGAGTATATCATCCTCATCATCATCACCACCATCACCACAACTTGCATTTTTTTTAATACAAGGCACTCTTAACTCTTAACTGATAACTACAGATAAAACATGTGAGATGGAATAGGACTTTAAAAAAATACAATCCCTACTTGGCTCAAACAAGCAAGCAGATGTTAAAGAGTCTTTGTAGTGCCAAATCTGTAAGTGCCAATTCTTCAACTGCTAAATTTAATGTCTTGGACAAGAAGAGCTAGAATATTCCAGATGCCATTCAAATCTGAAATTTTTAGTGAGCTCAATTGTTAAATATATGACTGAGCAATCATGCTAATTCAGATGTCGAGAACCCGCAGTTCCGGAGCTGCATGAGGCTCTTTGGGCCCTCTGCTGTGGCTCACTGTCCCATCACTGGCTGGCCCCGCCCCTTGCCCTCCCTCACCTGGCCTGAGAAGGTAAGGGCGACGGCAAGGGATGGAGAAGCAGCCAGGGCTGATTCTCCGCTGCCTCACTCTCGCTGGAGCTTCTTCCGGCCCTTGTTGATGCTGGGTGTGCCTCGGTCACTTGGGGAGACGTGCAACCTGCTCTCTGCCCCAAGACACTGGCCCGGCGTGGCCATGATCTATGGCAGCCTCGCTAACACGAGGGCTGTGGGAATGGGATCCTGGAGGATGGGACGATGGAAAGGGGGACAGGCCCGCAGGCCCGGCTACAGCTTTAAGAAGCTCAAGGCAACAGGAAAAAAGAGCTGGTCCCACCAAACCTCGCATGCCCACCCTGAGGGTCAGGCTTGGAGAAAGCCAGAGAGCCCTTGCCAAAGATGCTCGCCTGTCAGCCGGTCTCGCCCTCTCTATGTCTCTCTCTCTCTCTGTATCTCTTTCATGCACTTCTCTCTGTCTCTGCGTCTCTTCTCTCTTGGAAAGCCGTGGCTGGGCCAAGCCAGCAAGCTCTCCTAGGGGCCCTTTGCTACTCCTTTTATTTCTTTTTGAAAATCCAGGCTGGCTGAGGACAACCATCCTCCTCTTCCTCCTCCTCTTGCGATCCCCTGGCCAGCTGTGGTGGGGCTGGGAGGGTGCACACACGCGGGGAGACTCTCCTTAAGCGAAGCAGCTGCCCACCCTGTGCACGCCTTTGCTGCCCTTGGCACTCGCTTGAGGGTCTCCCCATGCATGTGCACCCTCCCGGCCCCACCACAGCTGGCCAGGGGGTCATGAAAGGAGGAGGGTCACCCAAAGGGAAGCCTCCGCTGTGGCTGGCGATCGTTTCTCAGCCAGCCCAGATTTCCCAAAAGAAGAAATAAAGGAGCAAAGAGCCCAGGAGAGAGCTACAGAGGGGAGAGAGGAGATACAGAGAGAGAGAGAGTGATACAGAGAGAGGGTGGCTGGGTTGGCTGGCTGGGAGTGACATTGATTTGGCCACGCCCACCCAGGTTTTGTGGCTCCCAGTGTTTTTTTCTGTGGGAAATGGGTCCAAATGGCTGTTTGAGTGTTTTAAGGTTGCAGACTCCTGTGCTAACTCTACTTTTAAATTTAGAGTCATGTTGCTTTCTTATTTAGCAATATTTTGCTTACATATAACTTGTTTGCATGGGTATATTTTCAGTTAAAAGATTTTAGTTATTTGAAATACTATAGTGTGTTCTTTCAATGCACCTATTTACTTAAGATGCTAGCTGCAGAGCAGCAACTGACTGACTTAAATGTTTCACGATAAAAGTTCCTCATTATACATCAGTTGGTTATTCTTTCCTGAGGGGAGAAGATGGGAGAACTAGAGGAAGAGGTGAGACAAACCTTCCAAACAACTGCTCTGATATGAATACGCTTCTCTTTTACGAAAAACGATGTAACAGAACATACCAAAACATTTGCTCAGATTGGTCTGCTTGTCAATGAAAACCTTGGCAGAGACAACGTTCCCAAAAGGCATGAACATCTGTAGCAGGTCTTGGTCCCCAAACTCCTGGGGAAGATGGTAGATGAACAGATTGGCTCCTTCTGGACCTTTAAAATATTCATTTAGAAGGAAATTAAAACAAGTAGAACTTCTTGGATTTTAATACAGAGAATAAAGGAGAAGTAAAAATATGTTTAACAGTCAAAACTCATGCTATTATTGAAAAATCTGTCACCAGGAATCAGTTATCTCGCAACATTAAAAATGATACCTAGTGCTCATTAAAAAGAATAGATAGCAATAGAGTAAAAGTAAAAAAAATACTTAAAAATATAAAGGATCATTATTTGTAGTTTCAGTCAAAGGACAGAAATACAGAAACAAATCTTGATAATTAAATACATAGGTACTTTCTGGCCCAGTTCAGGAAGTTGTGATGCTCTAAAGTTGATTAAGATGATTAGGCTGTACCTTTCTTAATAAAATTCAAAATAGGGATGGAGCCAGTTGCAGAGCTCCATCACTCTTTCCGTTTTAAGGCTTACACCTTTAGATTGATGTTTCAATAAGGTTGTCATGTATTTAAAATGTGATATGATCACAATAAATATATGATCAAATGCCTGGCCCATGGGCTGGATGTGTCACGCGCTGGCCACGCCCGGTTTAGCGAAGGGGGAAAAGTCCCGCTATGTCATGTGATGCTGTTGTGACATGAGTTTGACACCCCTGATCTTTAAGACAATGTCATCCATAAAGTAACAGCACTTTCACATCAGGTAAAACTAATTAGATAACCTTTCATTAAACTATGATTAACCCCCCCCCCAAACCAAGATTTTGCCAATTTCAATCCTCCCATTTGCAATAGTTAAGAGCACTGGCCAAATAACTTGCAAAGCAACTATACAGATTAAGGATACTGTCTGCAAAACCCACTGTACTTTCTCATATATAAATTATTGATAGTCCCAAAATATGACTGGAAATATTAAAAATAACATACTGTTTTGTATTTATTTTAAAAATGAATTTCTTGGTTGGGTGAGAGATAAAACAAAACAGAATTTTAGAATTAGATGTTTCGGAGTAGCCAGAATATTCTGTAAAAATGTCTGCAAAATGCACTATAAAATGTCTACGAGTCCCATGTTTTAGCTGTAACTTCAGATTCTGTATCACTGGAGAAGAATGTTTTGAGTATAGCATGACATCTGGAGCTCAGTATGACATAGCTGAAGAACAGACTTTTTCAACCCTGCCTCCTACCTACCTTCTTTCTGGCTTCCTGCCGCACCAATACTCTGCTGTGTTAAAAGACTCTGGTTATAAAGTGTGGGCAATGCGGCAGCAGCATATTGCTGAATCCCAGAGTATGCCTGAGTTAGGGCCTCCATTGTGCTCCCTGTGCCATTTGAAAGGCCACCGCTACCAAGCCCTCCATTTAAGGCTGCCATTCCTATATAGGAAACATGAATTAGTATCATTGTTTCAACAAGGTTTCAAGTAAGGTAATTGATCAAGTAAGGGAAATTGAGACATGGGTTTGAAGCAAAGATGGATTCTAACTTTTTTTTTTAACAATGCACTATACTTGCCTGCTAAAGAGCCAACATTCAGGCCTGCAGTAGCCCCTGCCAGTGTTTGCAGTGCTCCAAGAGAAGCCATTGGGTTTACTGAGGAACTGCTACTGGAACTGGGTGATGAACCTGCTATTAAAATGAGAGAGTTAAAACATCAGCAACAACTTCCAACAATATCAAACTAACTTAGCACGATCTCTGAAAGGCTTAAATAAAGCACATTCAAGATCTTTCTAAAATATCAAGTAAAAGTGGCCAGGGAAAGTGAGATCAGCTTTTCTTTTTCTCTCTCTTCTATGTTCCCAAATGAATTTTCAGTGAATAGAAATATTTAGCCTTGCATCCTCGTGGTTCCAAAATGGGTATCTTTTCTTTTAACAGAACAGAATATTTAACAGAATAGCATAGTTGGAAGGACCTTGGCGGTCTTCTTGTCTAACCCCCTGTTCAGGCAGGAAACCCTATTCCATTTCAGACAACTTCCAGTGTTGGAGCATTCACAGCTTCTGAAGGCAAGTTGTTCCACTGATTAATTGTTCTGTCAAGAAATTTCTTCTTAGTTCTAGGTTGCATCTCCTTGATTAGTTTCCATCTGCTCCCTCTTCTTTGTGGTAAACCCTGAGATATCAGAACACTGCTATCTCATCTCTAATTCTTCTTTTCATTAAACTAGTCATACCCAATTCCAGCAACCATTCTTTGTATGTTTTAGCCTCCAATCCCCTAATCATCCGTGTTCCTCTTCTCTGCACTCTTAGAAAGCGTCTCAACATCCTTTTTCGTGTGAAGTATGAGTCAGATAATAGCAAAGTTTTTTTACCAACATTCAGAAGTAATCCTGCTATTTTTTCTTAGATATAAATTGCAATGGAAGTATCTGGAGTACCCATGTGATATCCAATGAAATGCTCATCCAGAAATCACTTGCTCTTTACTCTCAACTGAATTTATTTACAGAATGAGGCAGGCCACAGTATTCTTTCTCTTTTGCCTTCTCGAAATACTGATGGCTCAGTGACTAACCTTGTTCCTTACTATGTGTATAAACCCTCTGATATCGTATCTTAGTACAGCAACAAAATCTAAGAAGAGGTGCAAGAGGTCAGTCAAGCACAGGCAGGTTTAATTTTTAAATTCTAGTGGTTTTCTTCAGTTCCATTTATTTTCTTCCATATCTAAAATTACTAGCATTTAGTTTCAGTCAGCAGACATAAAAAGTTTCCAATATCAAGCTGAACAATTGTGTGGCTTGCTTTTTGCCCGAAGTTATGTAAATAAGATTAAATCTGCTACTGCCTTGCTGTGATTTATGATGTGAAAACTTGTAGAGGTGCCTCATTTGTGATTATATGGCTTATTCTTGATAGGTTTTTCTGCCCCATCCAGTTCTGAGATGTTCATGTTAAAAACTACTGAGTGGAAATAAACCATTATTACATTTATCTATAAGACAAACTTGTTTGTTCAAAAAGCATGATTAAAGCAAGCATGTTGTAGTACAATGTCTCTGCAAAAATCAAATGTCTCCAAATTCTATTTCAATTTTGAAAAAATTGTATCTGCAGAGAAAATCCAAGAGAATGTAATAGAACATTGATGGTGTTCATTGAAAAAAATGGATCAATTACATTTACAAAACAATAAATATCCTCTTGTGAAATTTAAGTTTTCCCTGTCCTTGTGAATATGAATGTATGTATACATATTCAGCAAATCAGAAGCACCCACTTTCTTATTTTTCAATCATAAAAAATGTGTTTCGGGATGTAATTATTTATCTTCATAAAGGGCAGGGTTTAATAATTGAATCATGGTAACTGGTTCTATTGTTATATTAGCAAAGAGGCAAAATAGGTTAATCAAACAGCAAATAAATAAATAAACAACCCCCTTACCTGAACTGGTGAGCACACTTAATGGACTATTGGAAGAGTTGAGTGCAGTTGTTCCACTTGGGGTATTCTGAGCTGCGCTAGCTGCAGCTGCTAATGCAGCTAGATTCTGCAGTTGCATTGCATTCAACCCTGCAACACATCAATCAATGCAGTGTGTCTGTTTCTGTACCATTAACCACTGGTGGACCCAGCAGCAGCAGCATTCTTAAATGGGTTTTGGTGGAAGAAGTTGTTCAATAATCTTATTACCAAGTCATACTAAACAACTCCTGCTTGTTTTATATAATGAAATTCACTCTATTTTTTTTTAACAGCAGCTTACAGTAGATTGATTTATTCACTGAGCTCTCCGCTGTAATCTCAATATCCCTTTTCTGGTCAGCCTCTGCCAGCTAGGATCCAATAAATATACAAGTGAAGCTTGGATTTGTGTGCCAATTTAATTTTACACTTATTTACACTGAACTGCATTTGCCATTTTGAAGCCCATTTACCCACTGTTACCCCTTTGTATTTCAACGTAAATAAGTTTTAAAAGATATGGTACATAAATCTTTTAAAATCCATTTTTATTACTCATAAACATGATATCACTACCAAACATGCTCACAATAATTCTGTACCAAGACTTTATAATCCAGGTATACCTATGGAATCAGCCTTGTCCACACACTTGCTTACATCCTAAAATAGTCTAGAAAATCAATGAAAAAGACTAATCTTTCTGAAAGTCATGCTGACTCCTTTTCAGTAAGTCTCCTACATATTTTTTAAAAAATTCTAATAATACTTTCAAATGGTCCTCTCCAGAACAGATGTCAGATTAACTGACCCATAATTTTTCTTTAACATGCTTTGATTCCTTTTTAAATAGTGAGGTCAGATTGGCACCTGTTCCCACAAAATTGAATATAGCAAATTTTAAAGAGAAGGTGCTTACATTTGTGAAAAGATCAGCTACTGCATATTCATATTCAAGTTAAAAACTTGTGATTGATACCATCTGTGCCTGAGCTCTTATACAACCAAGATTTGTCTTCACTAATATTAATATATCACAGCATACCAATCAATGTTCACTTTGCTACTGACTCTGTTTGTCAGATCCCAAGTGGAAAGAAGAGAAAGAAGCTTACCTCCCATTGGGTGAAGGTTGCCCAGTGTGTTCAAATTCCCAGAGGAAGCAGCTGCTGTCTGCTGAAGGAGCTGTAAATAAAGCTAGACATTACACCAAAAACAGAACAAGAGTGAGAATGAGGGCTGGCTCCACTTCTGGGAGACACTGCACTACACCACAGCCAGAATGCCGTTACAAGCACAATTCTTACTGACCACACATATCACCAATACACACAAAGCAGCAGTGATCTCATACCAAGAAGGATGCTATTAGAAAAGGAACAATCCAATTTCCCATGCAATTCCAGGTGAAATATTCCCCCTTTGCTCATGGCTAGTGTGCCACCAATATGTTGGCTACAAAGGTTTCTAACACTGGTGAAATATTATCTGCCAACTCCTCCCTACTCAGATACTGGGAGGAGCAAGGTAAATAAAAACAAGGGAAGAAGACTGTAAGTGCAAATCCACAGGCAACAGAAATGTCTTCATATATGTGTATATGGCAGGGAGCTGTGCAAGTAGGTAGAGTATCGTATATTGATACTGTAGTAAAAAGAAAAATAAACCTTCAATTCCCTACTTACTCTCTAACAGGGGTATCCAACCCCTGGCCCACTATCGGGCTATAAGGTGTTTTAAAACTGGGCCACCCAAAATGGCGGGTAAGCATGTGCATGCACGCTCCATTTGCATAAGCGACAGACACATGTGCTTGCCTGCCACTCACACGGAATCATCCCTTCTCCCTCCCTTCCTCCCCCTCACCGGTCCACCAAGTTGGAAACTCTGCTATATAATGCTAAGTTCTAAAACACAGTCCATAAGTCCTCAACTAAGTGCCACATTCTTTTCTTACCAACAGAAATCGTAACATATGGCAAGGCTTCAATGCTAAAAAACCTTTCTATCATCTGTACTTACCACTATTACCACTACCAATTTTTGATCTTATAACAGAGCCTCAGAATGAGAATACTTGCAAACAAGAAATGTGTGTTAAACATTTAGAAAATAATTCTGAACAGAAGCTGTCAAGCACACTCACTGCCAAGTACTGGGGTCCAAGTGTGTTCAGTCCAGCCAAGTTTCCCCAAACAGAGGCAGCACTAATCTGTTGCATCTGTTGCTGAAGTTGTTGTGCGATTCGTTTCTGTTCTTTATCTTTCTGAGTATCTGCAAATTTCACTACGATGGGAGAAGAGCATCCCTGCAATACAATTCACACCGCTGTAGCTTTTGTCATCTTTCCAAAATCCTAACTATTTACATTCTTTAAATAATTGCTTTAAAAAGAACATACATTCAGAAACTGTGTTTTCTTTTTAAAGCAACCTGTTATATTGCAGGATTCCAGTGCAGATTCATGTATCATATATTATATATCTTTCCTATTTTGCATATAACTGGAGAGAAGTGTGAGTATGTGCCCTTCAGGGGGTACAAACTAAGGGCATAGTAACTGAAAAGCTTAAACCAACCATTTATCTATTATGATTTGAATATGTTATTATCACCCAAAGATGGTATCAATACAATTACAAAAAGTTAAAAACTCAAAAACAGTTGAATGTATAAAGATTTAAGTGTTTCTACAAGAATTTTAAGAGATTTTTAAATATAAACTAAAATATCTGGCTGAGAAGGAAAGTATTAACTTCTTTGGCAATACTGCAAAGAGAGGCCAAATGCATTCTACAGCTTGGAAGCTAAAAATGAAAAGAATCTCAAGTGAAGGTATCTTTAAGAGAATGTATTTCTGTTGACTTTAATGGTATGTCAATAAAATTCAATCATCAGATAGAAGACCCTAAAACGGGTCTTCAAACTTGACAGCTTCAAGACTTGTGGACTTCAACTCCCAGAATTCCTCCTCCAGTCATGTTAGCTCAGGAATTCTGGGAGCTGAAGTCCACAAGTCTTAAACTTGCCAAGTTTGAAGACCCTTGCCCTAAATAATTTAGGCTTTAAAAGTTAAAACTAACACTTTAAATTGTCCATAGACAATTTAAATTAGCAATATTAATTAGCAATTTAAATTAGCAATATTGAGTTACAAACATAAAAGTCTCTCAAAATTGGTATCTTTTTTACCTCCATGGTCTGTGCTTGATGCATTGCTTTGATTGCTGTTTGTGCCATTGCTCTTGTGGTAAAAGTCACAAAAGCACAACCTGAGAAGGGAATACAATCAAAAATAATTAGCAGTTTATCCAAGCTATCTCCTGATCAAAGAAGCATTTCTAAAACTTCCCAATTAAATATAAGGGGTATGTGTGTGTATGCAGATGGTTAGGAAGAGAGGAGGAGGAAGAGAGGTCACCAGTTGTAAACAGGTCTGTGTGTACCTCGGCTTAAACCATCAGGACCGCGTAGAATTCTGCATTCTTCAATTTGACCAAAAGAGGAAAACATCACTCTGATATCATTTTCATTGCACTTCTTTGAGATCATCCCAATGAATAGTTTTCTATCTTCCACTGCTAAAAGGACAACAACAACAAAAGTTAGAAAAGTGGCTTGACTATTTATGTGATTGGGTAAGTTTCCTTGATTTTATAGAACAATCCAGCAAAATTTACCAGTAAGTTGTCCCAAAATGAAATCTAGAATCTTCAGTTTAGAGCAAAAGTCAGAAAATCTATTCTCTCTCTGTTTAGTAGAAGAGCTGTGTGCAAAAAGCAATGAACTGGAAATATACATTTTGAGTTTCAAACAATCTATTTCAACATCAGAAGTGTTTCAAACTTGAAGCTGGCTTCTTTTGAATATGAAATAAAATGTCTGGATTTCTTATTCTGATTTTCAACAGAATAGCATAAAACTGTGAGAGGATGTTTATTTCATAGATGGCATTGTTGGGATCTGAGCCTTTAATTTTTTTAAAATGTCCATAAGTTGCAATTTATGGCATATAATATAATGAATGTTGCCACAACAATGTGATAAAATATACCAAGGCCAAACAATTTTTACCTATACTCACCATTATTCTTTTCACTGTCAGCTGGCTTCATTTGAATGGGATGGTGCATCTGTGATAAGTAATGGAGAAATATTACATTTTTCAAAATAAACTGTTTGGAATATGCAAAACAAATTCAAAATGTTTCTAGTATGAAACAATCATATCAAGCTTAGAATCGCCTCTTCTGTCCATTTATGAAGTATTTTGAATATGAATTAGCCCTATTTATACTTAAATCACTTCTAGGAAGGCTTGAAACTATTTAGTAACTGAAATGGGGCATTTCAAGCTTGAAAAATGTTGAATTCAAAGTCTTGAGCACATCCTACAAAGCATCACCCATCACTCATACACAAAATATATTAATTTGAAACACGCAATATTTAGGAACTTAACATTCTATTTGTAAAAATATAAATTGATATAAAATAAGTGATAAACAAACAGTAGGAAAGGATTCCGCATAATCTACTAGGGAAAATGTAGTATATCCAGTGAGGATTTGCTGATACAGAGTAAATTAACAAGAAATAATATAATTTGTCATACCCCTGGGAGGATCTTCATGTTATGAAGAGCATTCTGTGCTTCTAGTGCAGCTTTACGGGTATAAAATGTAACAAAACAGCACCCTATGAAATAAACACATTCTGTAACATATACTAAAAATCACTTCAAACCTAAATTATATCAATTAATTATCTAAGTGGGGCACAGCAACCCAATTCTGAACTTTTTTGAGACATATAATACACATCTGAATGTCATATATTCCAGGTATAGCCTTCACATGACCACTAACATTTTTTATAAGACTAAAAGCTGTTTATTTCAAGAATCTTAACTAATTAGTTGTTAATTTATGGTGGAATGTATGATACAAAACTACCTAATTATAGACTATGTTTAAACAATCTAGGTTAGATCCAGAGATGCCCCACACAAAGTGGACAATTTTATTGGAGGAAGGGGATCTTTATTAACTCACTCTGTTCTATGCAGTTTCTTATACTACAACAGTTTCAATATCCTACTGATAATAATGCTTCAGCTGATGGGAGAATAAACTTGTTCTGCAGATGAATCCTTTCTAGATCAGACAGCATATTTAAAATGTTGTATGTTTATTAGGTCTTTTTAATTTATGCTTCACGAGTTGGTACAAACTATATAATTATTTCTTCCAATTTTGTGCAGGGGGAAAACCCAAATGTCCTGCAAATAAAAAGCAGAGCAAGATGGCTTACTATATTTTTCTAAATTTCCCCCCAGTTATTACCTCTACTCTAACACCCTCTGTCCACCATCTGAGGTGACACAGATTCTATCATTTTACCACAATAAGACCATCAAACTGTAATTTATAGTATAACTGGCCCAGTAAGTTATAACTGGCCCATCTGCTCTTGAAAGAAACTGCCCACACACCTCATTTATGACTCACATATTTTACTTGTCCTGCTAATAAATTAGTAGTTTATAAACTGGACTGGGGGTCAGAACAATTTTGTCTTATAAAAGAGTCTTGTGTATACTATGAAACCAATTTTGTAGAAGTTCATTGGATAATAAATGGTCACTATTTATAAAATGTAATTAGCACATATGATTGCGGATAACAATATAAAATTAGTTCAATTTATTATTAACTATTTACTATTACTGTAGTAATTTAAACTAAAGTAAAGAATGATACCAGTAGGTACCTCTATATTTTGGTATAAATAGATGACTCTATATGTTGGTATAAATAATGGAAACAATTGGATAAAACTTTTAATGTAAATTACACTTGATGTCAATCATTAAGTCATCAGGTTCTCTATGTGGCCTAAGGTGCATCCAAATGCTGCCTTTCTAAAACTTGATGGGAAGAAGAAAACCTCTCACCTTTGCTCTGAGGAGGGTTTTGGCTTCTGTCTCGCAGGACATTAATTTCATAGACAGCACCATACTGTTCAAATAGATCTCGCAAGTCTTTTTCAGACCAACTCCGTGGGACTTGGCCCACAAACATCTTGATAGCATCTAGGTCTGGTTGGTCAGGATGATCCAATGTGCCATTCATTTTCTTTGAGCTATATGAGTCAATGAGAAAACTGTGGTAAGTGATTTTACTGGCAAAGTCCTGATCAACCGTTTACTTCATACACAGTGTCTAAATTGCTAAAACTCAATGTATTTAAATAGAACTCGCAAATTTGAAATGCTAAGAGGATAGCATTTCAAGGATATTTTTCTATACAAAAATATTTCTATGACTCACTGCCTTCTTCCAAATATGTCTGAATGTTTCTAATTTTATTTAGCAGCTTATAAATGAAAATGTTTTTGGATAAATAATCAATTGAAACAAGAGCAGGGCAGATAAATACTTTAAAGTGACTGTAATTCTCTCTAAAAATGCACAGAAAGTCAATAAATTATTCTATTCAATGTACTATAATTTAAAAATCAGTGGCAGTTGTTCCAGCACATCATGAGAAAATATATTTCAAATATTCAAAATAATTAACTTAAAAGATAGTTAGAATTTGGTTCAATTCATAATTATTTTTAAAGTATATACCTACTTTTTAGATAACTCAATTTATTGTTCCATTTTTAATGTAACTTAAACTGAAATACACACACACACACACACACATACACACTTGTACTTCTAAAAATGAAACTGCTCTGGATACTGAATAATAATTAAGCAGATTATATCAAACCATAAGGACGGACTCTTAGAAATCAATATAGGATTTTGCATAGTAAATAGTGCTTTAAATCATGAAGCTGAGTCTTCTTGAAAAAAATGATTTAAATTAGATTCATACTAAAAATGGTTCTGATTTGACAAAATGTACCTAGAACTGATATTCTTTTAACCTAATTGACTGAGTAAGAAAAATAATCAAATAGAATGAACAGAAACATTGCTTTATAATATGATGAATGCTGAATCATTATGAAAATATGATGAATGCTGACTCAAAGGTAAAGGTATTAATATGCATGAAACCTAAAAGTTAGAAAAGACATATTTAAAAACAGAAACCTAAAGGGGGACCACGGGTGCTTGGCAACTGACTCATGGCTGCAATGTCCCAGGATCATGTGAACACCTTTTGCAACCAAGCAAAGTGGAAATCAGTTTCATTTTACAACTATGTTATTCATTTAACAGTTGCAGTGATTCATTTAACAACTGTAGCAAGAAAGATCCTATAATGGGGCAAAACTAACTTAATATCTTTCTCACTTAGCAACAAAAATGTTGGGCTCAACTGTGGTCATAAGTCAAACACTACCTGTACTGCAACAGCACAATGGAATGATCACTCCAAAGCAATGGGCAGCTGAGCTCAGCAGAGAGGTAAATCATTGTAACATGGAGATGGGCAGCACGCATTGGACCTTTAAACCCAATTTAAAGTTCAAAACAGGACACTTGTGATCACTAACTCTAGACCTGGCAAAGGTCATTCACAGAATGGGAATAATTCTGCCTGTTAAACTAAAGAACTAAATTAAATAGTATTAGGGGAAATGTCAGTGATTTATTTCAACTTATGAATCTTATGCTTCTTTCTGTTTAGATCACAAATTATCTAATGGAAGGTCATATTAAAATGGAATAAAAATTTAGGAAACAGGAAGCCATATTTAATTCCAGAAGATCTGGATTTAACATATGGTCTTGGAATTCTACAATAATGGACAATATTGACAACTGAAATTTAACAAGATTGAGAATGATTACTAATCGCCTAAGGACAAGTATGTGCAAAGCATTAACTTCAACAAAACAAAGCAAAAATACTCCAAAATCCTGAGAAGAAAAAGAAATACTTAAAGAAAACTAAAGGAGGACTGCATAAAGAAAGATAAAACAAAGAAACTCTATTTTTTCTTCCATTACAGTAATGGACATTATAAATTACGTCAGAAAGATTACATCTAAGAATGAGCTGGGGCTTCTTAGAAACAAAAGGTAAGTCAAAGTGTTCCATTGACAAGAGAAAGTATCATATTGGTAATGAGTGATAGCTTGAGAAGGCAGAATTTTTAAACTCCTATTTTATGCCAGACTTCTCCCAGAAGAGGAATATAGCTCTAACTGGTCATTATGATGCCACAGGAGGGAAGGAAGAAATTGAAGTTTAGGTTAGGCAAGAAGAGAATAAACATTTAGTTAATTTAAATAAATTCAAGTTTCCAGGGTCAGATAGATGCTAATGAAGGGGTCACAAAACTACTCTCAATAATCTTTCAGAACTCTAGGAGATTGACAAGGCTCAGCAAATGTCATCTACATCCTTGAAGAGGAGGACCTGGAAAACTACAGACCTGTCAGTAATTTCATGTATAATATTCTAAGATTATTAAACAGCACTTTGATGAGAATGCCCTAATTAATAATAGTAAGTATGCTCACATTTGTTGCAAACATATCATGCTATACTTTGAGAGAGGTACGGGGTTAGCACATCAGGGGAATGTTTTCAGCAAAGCTCTTGAAGAACTATCTCATGATGCTTTCTGCTTGGAGGGTAGCATCAAGTGGATGGTTACAAGGCTGTGTCCCAAGCCCTGTGCTGTTTAACACTTTGGTCAATGATGGATTAGAGAGTTGACAGAATGCCGATTAAGTGTGACACAAAGCTGGTAAAGTTGGCTAGTACAGAGTGGATGGAAGATCCAGAGAAGTCTAGAAAGGACAGGTAATGGGCTGAAATGAACAGAATGGAATTGAACAGGGAGGACATAAAAACTTTTATCTGCCAGGAAAAATGAAAGGGACAAACATGGAATGGGAGAGACACTTGATAGTAATGTACATTCCTTCTCAATCACAAATTAAACGTAAGGTAGCTGTGTGATGCATTAATTAGAAAGGAAGATAGTATTGAGGGAGTGGGGGAGGGGAGATTAATAGCAGCACAAACTCCAGATCATGGGTCTTGATTTTTCCAGTCTACTTTGCCTTGATTAGACTCCATTTCAGGGGTGGGATTCTACCGGTTCTGTCCGGTTCTGTAGAACCAGTAGCTCTGAAGAGGAGCAGACATAGAACCGGTTCTATGTCTGCTGCTGTTTTGGCCAGCCCGGGCTATCACCTGACCTTTATTTCCTGCTTTTTCAACTGCAGCTGCCGTGCAAGGCACAGCTGAGGTTGAAAAAGTAGGAAAAAAGTGCTTTTTCAAACGCAGTTTCTGCTCAGCTGTCCAGGCAGGAAGTTGACGAAGATTTACACAGCACAGCGTGCAGGGAAGCACATGGTAAATCACCGAACCAGTAGTTAACCCTGTCGGATCCCTGCTCCATTTGCAATACTCTGTTTCAGTTACCAAAGGTCATGTTGTTGTTTTTTAAGGATAGTGACAAATAGAAGCAGTTTCAAAGACAACTAATGCAGTAAAATATTTGGAAATCAAGACCTGTAAGGAGCACTTAAAGCATCTGGTTATGTTTAGCTGACAAAATAAATGATTCTGGGGACAGGGAGATGAAACAGATAGTCTTCAAGTATCTAAATAACTATTATGCAGAAGATGGGGTGATCTTATTTTCTATTGCCTCAAAGGTCAAAATCAGAACCATTGACTTAAAAACCTTAAGAAAGCAGGCTCTGGCTAGATTCAGGAAGAGTTTCTTGAGTATATGTGCTGTTGGTCAAGGCTACCACAAGAAAACCATTGTTTTCTTTTGCTGGAGTTTTTGGGCACAAGGTAGATGTTCATCTGTTGTAGATGATTTAGAGAGAAGGGCGTTGGACTAGATGACTTCTAACGTCAATTTTAGTTCTCTAATTTTATAAAAAAACAATTCTTTTTGTCAATAATGATAACACATCTCTTTTACAAGAAGAGCAAATATCCATTCATTAGGCATAAAGGGCTTACAGGCAAGGTGTTAAAGGCCACTGTCTTCCAAACTGTGTATCTCATAAACTGTAAGAGCCTCTGTGGCGCAGCGAGTGCTGTACTACAGGCCACTTCTGCTGACTACCGGCTGTTCAAATCCCACCAGGCTCAAGGTTGACTCAGCCTTCTATCCTTCCAAGGTGGGTAAAACGAGGGCCCAGTTTGTTGGGGGCAATATGCAGATTCTGTAAAAACTGCTTAAAGAGGGCTGTAAAGCACTATAAAGCGATATATAAGTCTAACTGCTATTGTTATAAAGCCTTTCTCTATGTTTGAATAAGAAGGCCCAGTTTATCAAGGTAACAGAAAGAACCATAACTGGGCATATCTAAACAGTGTAACTCTTCTCCAATATACTAAATTGAGCCTTTTTTATTTAGAGTAATCTTTATAAGAAATGTAAGATACATTTAATACAAGTGAAACTCGAAAAATTAGAATATCGTGCAAAAGTTCATTTATTTCAGTAATGCAACTTAAAAGGTGAAACTAATATGCGAGATAGACTCATTACATCCAAAGCAAGATAGTTCAAGCCATGATTTATCATAATTGTGATGATTATGGCTTACAGCTCATGAAAACCCCAAACCCACAATCTCAGAAAATTAGAATATTGTGAAAAGGTGCAATATTCTAGGCTCAAAGTGTCCCACTCTAATCAGCTAATTAAGCCATAACACCTGCAAAGGGTTCCTGAGCCTTTCAATGGTTTCTCAGTCTGGTTCAGTAGGAATCACAATCATGGGAAAGACTGCTGACCTGACAGTTGTGCAGAAAACCATCATTGACATCCTCCATAAGGAGGGAAAGCCTCAAAAGGTAATTGCAAAAGAAGGTGGATGTTCCCAAAGTGCTGTATCAAAGCACATTAATAGAAAGTTATGTGGAAGGGAAAAATGTGGAAGAAAAAGGTGCACAAGCAGCAGGGATGACTGCAGCCTGGAGGGGATTGTCAGGAAAAGGCCATTCAAAAGTGTTGGGGACTTTCACAAGGAGTGGACTGAGGCTGGAGTCAGTGCATCAAGAGCCACCACACACAGACAGATCCTGGACATGGGCTTCAAAGTCGTATTCCTCTTGTCAAGCCGCTTCTGAACAACAAACAACGTCAGAAGCATCTTACCTGGGCTAAAGAAAAACAGACCTGGTCTGTTGCTCAGTGGTCCAAACTCCTCTTTTCTGATGAGAGCAACTTTTGCATCTCATTTGGAAACCAAGGACCCAGAGAAGAATGGAGAGGCGCAGACTGCAAGATGCTTGAAGTCCAGTGTGAAGTTTCCACAGTTTGTGTTGATTTGGGGAGCCATGTCATCTGCTGGTGTTGGTCCACTGTGCTTCATTAAGTCCAGGGTCAACACAGCCATCTACCAGGAGATTTTGGAACACTTCATGCTTCCTTCCAGAGACAAGCTTTATGGGGATGCTGACTTCATTTTCCAGCAAGACTTGGCACCTGCCCACACTGCCGAAAGCACCAAAACCTGGTTCAATGACTGTGGATTACTGTGCTTGATTGGCCAGCAAACTCACCTGACCTGAACCACATAGAGAATCTATGGGACATTGCCAAGAGAAAGATGAGAGACATGAGACCGAACAATGCAGAAGAGCTGAAGGCCGCTATTGAAGCATCCTGGTCTTCCATAATACCTCAGCAGTGCTACAGGCTGATAGCTTCCATGCCATGCTGCACTGAGGCAGTAACTGCTGCAAAAGGGGCCCAAACCAAGTACTGAGTACATATGCATGCTTATACTTTTCAGAGGTCCAATACTGTTCTATGTACAATCCTTGTTTTATTGATTGCATATAATATTCTAATTTTCTGAGATTGTGGATTTGGGGTTTTCATGAGCTGTAAGCCATAATCATCACAATTATGGCAAATCACAGCTTGAACTATCTTGCTTTGCATGTAATGAGTCTATCTCATATATTAGTTTCACCTTTTAAGTTGCATTATTGAAATAAATGAACTTTTGCACGATATTCTAATTTTTCGAGTTTCACCTGTACTTTACTTCAACTGCTACACTTTTTGTCCAGTGTCATTTTCCTTTGTTTTACTCACTTAATTATTAAGTATTTGTGATTGGAGAAGTATTATGTTTTGATGAATGTGCAAGCACCAGAATAGCAGTATAATTTTGAGACTAAATAAACAGAAAATGATTACTTGTATCCATAAACATTCCAAATATACAAGTAATCTTTTCCCTTGTATAAGAGCCAGAGATGGACAGCCATATATATATATATATATTTAATTACATTTATATGCCGCCCTTCTCCGAAGACTCAGGGTGGCTTACAATTTTTGGGATACAACCCAGTGTGCTCAGCAATAGCCTTCATTCCATTGTATATGCCTGCTTATTACTAAGTGGCATTTTTACAAGGTCAGCTAACTGCCCCCAACAATCTTGGGTCCTCAATTTACCTACCCCGAGAGGATGGAAGGCTGAGTCAGCCTTGAGCCTGGTGGGATTCGAGCCTACAGTAATTAGACAGCTGGATCTTAAGAGCAGGCATTTAACAGCCTGAGCCACCAAGGCTCAGGCTGTTAATATTTAATATTTATTTTGCATAAATATTATTAATAAATTAAATTTCTGCTGGTTTAAAAAAAAAAAAAAAGGACCTTTCATACCTTTTTATACAGGTAAAGTGGATATAGAAAGTCTACCCACCTGTTAAAATGCCAGATTTTTGAGATGTAAAAAAAAAATCAAAATAAACCACTTCAGAATTTTTTCCACCTTCAATATAAACATATAACTTGTACAACCCATTGAAAACCAAAGTGAAATCTTTGAGGTGGAAAATATTACAATAATGTGGTTGCATAAGTGTGCACACACCTTAAACAAATACTTTGTTGAAGCACCTATTTTTATAGTAGCAGTTTTTGGGGTAGCAGCCCATCAGCATGGCACATCTTGCCATGGCAATCTTCCTTGCAAAAGTGCTCTAAATGAGGGTGATTCCAGTGCACAGCCCCTCTTCAGTTCACCCCACAGATTTTCAACTGAGTTCATGTCCGGGCTCTGGCTGGGCCATTACAAAACTTATCTTCTTCTGGTGAAACCACTGTTTTGTTGATTTGGAGATGTGCTTTGGATCATTGTCATGTTGATAAATTCCTCTTCCTTTTCAGCATTTTGAAGAGCCGTGGTGGCACAGTGGTTAGAATGTAGTATTGCAAGCTAACTCACTGCTCACTGCCAGGAGTTCGATTCTAACTGGTTCAAGGTTGACTCAGCCTTCCATCCTTCTGAGCTCTGTAAAATGAGAACCCAGATTGCTGGGGCAATATGCTGACTCTGTAAACTGCCTAGAGAGAGCTATAAAACACAATGAAGCAATATATAAGCCTAAGTGATTTGCTATTGCTATTTTAGCAGAGGCCTGAAAGTTTTGTGCCAAAATTGACTATTTGGAACTGTTCATAATTCCTTCCACCTTGACCAGTTCAACATGAGGAAAAACAAACATGCTGTAACCACCATGCTTCACTGTGAATATGATGTACTTTTGGTGATGAACAGTGTTGTTTTTGCACCAAGCATATTTTTTGAAATTTTAGTCAAACCTGGGTCTGATCACAACGTAACACATTTTCCCACATGCTTTTGTCAGACAAAAATCTACATTTGCAAAATGTAGCCAAGCTTGGATATTTTTCTTTGTTAAAAAAGAAAAAAAACAAGGCTTCTGTCTTGCCCCACAGCCCAGACACATGAAGAATACGGGAGACAGTTGTCACATGTGGTACACAACCAGTATTTCCCCAAAATTCCTCCAGCTCCTTTGCAGCCTCTTGGCAGCCTTTTGGATCAATTTTCTTCTTGTTTTTTCATCAATTTTGGAAGGACATCCAGTTTTTGGTAATATTTTCTCCATTTGTTGATGACTGTCTTCACTCTGTTCCATGGCATAGCCAATGCCTTGAAAAGTTTTTTGCACCCTTCTCCTGACTTGATACCTTCCAACGATGAGATCCTTTTGTTGTTTTGTAAGGTCTTTGCAGACCATGGCTTTTGTTGTAAGAGGTAACTGAGTTAATGTCAGAAAAATCCTAATAGAACAGCTGAACTTTATGTGGATGTCATTAGAGTCACTTTAAACAATGGAAGATGTGTACTGACTAGTACAGGCAGTCCTCAATTTATGACAATTTATACTGTTAAGTGAGTTTTGCCCCATTTTATGACCTTTCTTGCCTCAGTTGTTAAGTGAATCCCTGCCGTTGGTAAGTTAGTAACCTGGGTTGTTAAATGAGTCTGGCTTCCCCATTGATTTACTTGTCAGAAGATCACAAAAGGTGATCACATGAATTTAGGACACAGAAATGGTCATAAATATGAACCAGCATCTGAATTTTGATCATGTGATCATGGGGATACTGCAAAGGTTGTAACTGTGAAAAACAGTGGTCATAAGTCATTTTTTTCAGTGCCATTGTAACTTTGAACAGTCACTAAACAAATTGTTGTAAGTTGAGGACTACCTGTATTTATCATCAGTTTGAATGGGATGAGTTAATTTTGAACACAGCTACATCCTTACTTATAAGAGCATGTGGTTATTTATGCAGCCCCATTATTCTAAGTTTCCCCCCCTCCTAAGATTTTGGTATGTTTTTCCATCACACTGTACAGCTTCTATGTTATATTAAAGGTGGAAAAATTCTGAAGTGGTTATCTTGGTCTGATTATTTTACATCTCAAAAATCTGGCATTTTGTGAAGACTATCTATATCCACTGTAGTCCTCTGCTAATGACTACTTGTTCAGAGACTGTTCAAAATTACAACGGCACTGAACAAGTACTAGTTATGACTATTCCTTGAAGTTCCAGCTGTCCTAGCACCCCTGCAATCATGTGATTGTGATCCCGATGCTTGGCAACTAGTTCACACTTATAACAGTTGCAGCATTCCATAGTCATGGAATCATAATTTACCAGCTTCCCATAAGTCATTGGGGAGGCCAGCAGGGAAGGACGCAAGTTGCTTGGATAAGTCTCTTCCACCCATGCACCTATTCTACTTGAGCCTTGTTGCACTCGTGCACCCTCTCCCACCCAGCAGCAACTACCCCAACCTCTGCTGCACTTACACTGCATCTTCCCTGCTACTTGTGCATCTTGGTGCACACTCCCCCATTCCCTACTGCACTCATCTACAGCACCCTATCCTCCAGCCATTCGCACCTCTTTTCTCCTCTGGCCACCTTCAGTTACCCAACTGTAACACTTCAAGTCCCACCAGACTAGCACCATGCTTCCCCAACCACCTGATACATCCCCTTGCTCATTCTACCTAGCAGCAGCTGCCTACCTGACTTGGTAGTTGGAAGCTGGCAGGAAATTGCCATCACTATGCAATACAGTCATGTGATGTTGCGCTTTACAACTGCATCACTTAGGGACAGAAATTCCGATATCAAATATAGCAACTTGAGGGCTACCTGTACACCCTGCAGTTGGGTTGGTGCTGGTGAAATGCCCACTGGAGTCAACTTTTAGTCCTGAGTATTCTCTAATCTGCCAGAAAAAAATTTAAGAACCCAAACAGGACTACCAAATCACAGAATCCACACTGCTTTCTAGCTTCATGAAATATCTGTTTATAATAAAAAAGGTACCAACTAGCTGGCATGCCAGTTGTAATTTCAGAGAAAGATACTGTCCAGAATACCAAACACAAACTGTAAACAAAGTTGATTACTACGAGATCCAGTTTCCACCACTTTGGGGGATTTTACATAAACATCCTAACAGATGTAATTTCTACTGTGGATATACTGTTTGATTTATTCTGAGGTCTTAATTAAGTTTCAAAACAGTTAAGCATCTGATTATAAATCATACAATGGCCTGTAAGCATTTGCCCTTCAGCCATGAACTTGTGGTGGTGACCCTACAAGAACACTGAATGACTAAATCTATGTGATTTTCTCCTTTTGGGGAAATAGGTAAAAAAAAGTTTGAGAAGTAGAATGCAGGCACATACATTCAATAAGGGCAGTTGTAAAATGTAAACCACCCATTTTTAATCCATCAACTTTGTGATTGGTAGAAATGATAAAAATGGATGTACTTTAAATAACAATTACCTTAAAACAATTAAAATGGACTCTACTAAATGGTTTCTTCCCTAAATGCTGCTGCTAGCAAGATGCTAAGCTGCCATGGATACTATAGATAAAGTACTCATTGCGGGTTGCACTGCTTTCAATGACAGCTGTCTCCTTCATGCATTTATGCATTTCAATCAATAAAAGACATTTTTAAAACTCTTATCTTATTTTCCTTGGAGATAAAAATAAAATCTGAATTGGCTGTAGTATATTCATTCCCTTTTTCTTGACAGCTCTCAATTCTTAGTTTTCAATTCAGCTTCTATTTCTAGTATGGTTTAGCTGAAAATCATGTTATGTATGAATCTCACTGTAATGTAAATCCCAATATTCTACATTTAAAAAACAGTGAGATGATTTAGATTTTTTTTTTAAACTGAACAAACTGGAGATTGTTTCTTTGTGTACTCCCTCTTACTAAAGTCCACCCTTCACCTCATGGGATTAATGTGAACTACCAAAGCCATCCAGTTAGCTATCAGAACTTTATCTAGAGCAGGGCTGTCAAACTCGTGATCCACATGCATCATGCGTTGGCCATGCCCATGCCCAGTTTAATGGAGGGAAAAGTCGTGATACATCACGTGATGATGCTGTGATGATGCAAATTTGACACCCCTGATCTAGAGCCTCTCGTACACCTTCCTGGGAGAATGTTTCAGAATGCTCCTACTTTCCTAGGCTTTCTCTCTTACATGGTACATGGTAGGAATGTCAGATACAAAGACATAAGGCATGACACTGAGAAATGCCTTCAAATATGGCTGCTTGGTGCTACGTCCATCTTAGACCATTCCTAAAGATATTATTTTTCTGGGAGGAGCTGTTCTAGAATTAAGTGTCTGAATGAGAAGCAAGGGTAGTGTTTATATTCTTTGTCCAGTCTTCAAGAAGCAGAGGACTTGATCCAGCTGTGGGGCTCAAGCTGGTTTTAATAATTGCTTTAAATAGCCACCTCAAAGGAATAAAATATGCTAAATTTTAAGTATTTAAAAGCATTTGGAGAATAATTTTAACTAACAATTTCCCTGATATTAATCCCTAAAAGCAACAGAAGACTGCAAAGGTTAAGAAGTTAAGCAGAAATTACTTAAGTATTCTTCTTTAATCCTTTTATATAGTAAGTGACCTTCCTTCCTCTTTAATATATATTTCATATTTGGAGTTTAGAACTGAAGTAGAATATTTATATGGGGCAATTTTTAAATTATCTAAGGAGCGTGCAGCATAATTTCCAGGGAAGTGCCAACATCTGCTTCTTTACTGACCATCAGGGGAAAAACAACGATAATTCAAGGGAGATTTGAAGTATAATTTTAATGTTACTTTCTTTCAATATTTTTGTCTAACGGCTGTTATCTTATGCTTAATTTGTGAAACTCAATGAACAAATTTAATGTTCTGTTAGTTCTTTTTTAATTAATTCAAAGCTTAATATATATATATATTTAAAGAAAAATGCATCTTTCTTATTTAAATGACATAGGATAAGCTCTACCAAATGGAGAAGCAATTACATTTGATATTAAACATAAAAGTTGAGGTATTTTAGTGAGTCATGGTGGTACATACAATTAACACTGACAACTTAACAAAAATGCCCTCTGGAACATTCTCCCTTCAGAGATTAGAATAGCCCTGATCCTTTTGACCTTTCATAAGATCTTAAAGACCCAGTGATATACTGGGACCTGGTAAGGATCCCATTTTGTTAAGAGTCCCATTTTCTGGTTGGATTATAATTTCTTGGCAGCTGCATTTATTTTCTCTGTGTTGTATTTGTAATTTGGTTTTATTTTATATTGTTCACCACTCAAAATCAGTTGTTTGGTATCGATGGCCTTATAAATTGAATAAATAAATAAAATGCATACCTGAGGATTTCTGCCTTAAACCATTATCAAGTAAAACTAAATACATATATAATAAATTGTTGAGTACTGTCTGATAAGCAATGTATTTAGCATATAAGTTTTGATAGACCATTTCTGCTGTGATTCATTCTAAATATTTCCAACTGAAGTAATGCTTTATTTCCTATATATCTAATTCCAACTCCTCTTCCCCTTCCCATATTGTTTCTTTTTCTTTCACTGAATTGAGATTCCTCAAGATATGTGAGGAACGGACTTGATCTCTTATATTCTATAAAGCACTATGGACACACACAGCCATGTCAAACCATTAATTCAGAGAAGTTATTATAAAGACTGAGGGATTCTAATATACCTTACATAAAGCATACCAAGACTTTATCTGAAGAAAAATAAGTCAACATACTTTGCGCACTTACCTGAAGCCAATTTATTCCAATGTAGTGAATACTTCAATAATAAATCATAGATAACTGCAATGCTTCGATAACTATGTTACCCATTATAATAAATTCTTACAAAATTTTGGGTTTAAAATATAGCAAAGTATGAGGAAATATAGTACATTAAATTAAATATTTAATGTGCTAAATGTCAAGCTATAAATATTTACATGTATTTAGGGCATTACTTCCTAGATTAGAATGACATGCCAAATTATACAACTTTATTACTATCGGTTATATATTTACAAATAAAATGTACCTCCCTAGAATTAGCCCACTATGGAACAATTGGCTATTTTGCCCAATATTGGGCAACTAAATATATTTCAGGTTCTATTTTATTATCCAAATACATGTATTTGCTTTTTTAAACTCAATTGAGCAAATTTCCCACCCCCAAACCCTTCAAAGTAATAAACTCAAAGCAATCAGTATCAATGTAGATGACTTTGAAAACGAAATACTTACATTGGGCTGGCATTCAAGGAGCAATGATCCACCATCATTTCTGGGAGGAAATCCAACTTAAAAGCAGCCATCACTTCTCTGCTTACCACAAACCACTAATGCTAGATCACTGTCCTGTCGAACCAATTGAATACCACCACTTAAGTTCTGCAGGTCTTAACACACTGAGCCACATAGAAAAACATTCAACCACAGGAACATAAGCTCAGGGAGACCAGCAACAGACACCACAAAAACAGGCTGGACTGGGAAAGAAACATGAGGACCAGGATTAAAAAGGGGATGTGACCATATGAAGGGACTCAGCTCAGTATACAATGAAAATGCTGATGCACTGGACTTGTTTTGTGCAATTTCCCCTACTCAAGCAGTATTCAGCGCACTGTTAGAAAAACAGTGTCAGATCCACAAAGATGTTTGTGTGCAACAGAGCAGAAGGAACTCTAACTTACTTCATAATTCTAATCATGCTCTCTATTCAAAAAATTATAGTAAATATTGCATTTAAATGGAACAATATTACAGGACTCAGTAATACACTGAGTTCCTGGTGTATTTATTCATTACATTATGCTTCTGATATAAGGCAAGATAGTATTATAAAGTAGTGTATGCTGATTTGATCCAGGCAAAAATAATATGTAACTAGTCTCACCCCACCTGCTATTTCTCAGTAAAATTTATAAACCCAGATATAAGGAGTTATAAAGGAGATGAGTGGCTTAAAATGTGAAAAGTAACTAAACAAATATTATTTCTGCCTTGAATGCAGTATACGAGAGGCACTATATATACAGGTATTCCTAAACAGCTGCAACTGTTTAATGACATTTCAAAGTTAGGATGGCCTTGGAAAAAGTGACTGAGGACCCAGCCTTGAACTTACGATTTTTGCACCACTCCCACAGTCATGTGATCAGCTGATGTGCATTTATGATGACTGCAGTATCTTGCAATCATGTGATCACAATTTGCCACTTTCCCAGCCAGTTTTAGTAAGGAAAATCAACCAGGGAAGTCAGATTCACTTAAGGATCATTATATTTAATGATTGCAATTATCACTCTAAAGACCATGGTAAAAAATGGTCCTAAAATTGGGTCTAGTCACATGATGACTTGCTTTAAATTGCACCAAGTTATATTGGAAATTCCGGACCAAATTGCAAATCAAGGACTACCGGTAACTGCCAGTTCCCCAAAATCATTGTTAAAGAAATTCAGACACTACTGGAACATTCTTGAAAATATAAACAAGTTACTAGTATGATCTTTCCTCCATAGAAATGAACAATACTAATATTATGTTGAAATTATTATTTTGCATACTGAATGTTTTTCAAGATACAAGTTCTATTGGATTCAAATTCAGGGTTCAGTCCTGTAAAACAATGCAGCTCTAAAAATGCTGTTGAATAAATCTGTAATCTAACTGTCTGCAAATATTTTTGAGTATATAATTGTCCTTATTTATCAGTAGCAAGTAAGCTGTGTAGATACTAAATAAAAACATGCCATAAAATGTTCTACATAAAAGGCTTCCTAGCAACAGGAGCCATGGTTGCCTCTCTTATATCTACTTCCAACTCCCCTATGCCACCATGAGATAAAGACACACACACACACAATTCTATCAAAATACATGTCACGTACACCACCTATGACAGTCTAATTTTAAAACCCTGCAAAATTTCAGTTTTTTAAAATCACATTTATTAGAATATTCAAAGATATAATTCTACACTTTTTCCCAAAGTGAACTGCCATACACATTTAATGCATTAATTATCTATCTACTTCAAATATTTTTTCTTGTTTACAATTGCATTTTATATTGATTCTGGATAACACCACAATAAGTTAGATTTGCTGATTCACTATCAATTTTACTCCACAACATATTAGGGCAAAAATTATACTCACATTATTTTCTTCTTTTTTCCCCTTGGTAAAATCAATAAACATCTGCATTTAACATGCAAATACCAAGATGTTAAAACATTATTTTTATCTCACTCATGTATTAATTCTTATTAATGTATTAACTACAGTTTTCAAATGTAGTTTGATTCTATCTCTCATTAATCTCACAAACAAGGAGGAATGATTAACTGGGAATCCAATAATCTGGAGAACTGGAGATAACACAAATTTTCTACCTACTTTTACATAGATAAGAAGACAGAGAATGCCCTATAAAAGAGCACAAGAGGGAGAAAAGCCTGTCACATACTTGGGGAGAATCTGACAATTTTAGGTAACAAAATGCATCCAGAATTTGGGCTAGGCTTATTCACAGCTGGGCTTATCTATAAATATGTGTGTGTGTGTGTGTGTGCATACACACACATATATGTATACATACACACACATCTATATAATGTGTATATATACTGTATATGTAAAACTATCCATATATCTTATGTATACTCATAATCAATCCTGTCCATGAATAGCAATCCCTCAAATTTTTAATCATGAAAATTTGCCACCCATGGATAAACCAATTGTGAAAATTAAAATACAATTTTTTTGAGGCTGGCTTATCCACAGATGATACATTTTTATGATTTTTTTTTGTTAAAAATCAGTTTATACAGATAGGCTTATATAAACATATAAAAGATATTAAATTTACAAGCAAAATATGAATATAACAGCACTTTCCCTCGTGCTATTATTCAGTAGCACACTGACCTTTAATGTTGCAGAAAATGCCCTGATGTACTGATAACTACTAGTAGAAATCTGCTGTCAAAGCCATGATCTAGGTGGTTATTATTCTGTGGTAGCAAATGCTCCAAATTAACCACTTGCTACTGAAAAAATTGTTTGGATGGGTCCTAAATTTCCTAAATGCTTGTCAACTTGTGGTTGGGCACGGAGAGAAACAAGATGCTAGGTTATATTTAAGTCCTAATTCTGGCATAATCTAAGTAAGAGCTGAGATTTAGCAGAATACAAATGTAAAGCTCCTTCGTGTAAACACTCTATTGTACAGGTGGCCTTAACTTACAACAGCAATTGAGACTGGAATTTCTGTTGCTAAGCAATGCATCTGTGAAGTACAACCGCTTAATGACGACAACCCCTATAGTCCCGGTTCCTATTGTAACCTGAAACCCACATTCATTTGGGGTGGCAAATTCTTCCAGCCTCCCAAAACCAAAGAGGGTGGGTAAGCCAGCAGGAAGTTGCAATGCCAGGAAGTTGCAAGTGTTAAGCCCATGAGCAGTAGGCTGATGTTGCTGGGTGGAAGAGGGAGTTGGGAGCGAGTATGAGAGTCAAGGAGGGTGTGAAGGAGAGCAGGAGGGGTGTGGGTTAGAGAGGGTATGCAAAAGACATCACATGGCTTGGGGAGGGTATACAGTGACGCAGTGTGGGTTGGGGAGGTGCATGGGGATGTGTGAATGACTTATGCAGAGACTTATGTAAACTGAGTGCACAGGGGATGGGGAGGGTGCATGAGTGGGGAGACATACCCCAGCGGCTTGTGACCTTCCGTGCCAATTTCCCTCTTGACTTTCTAGGGAAGTTAGCAGGGTTACAAAATCACAATCACATGATTGTGGGATATTTGGAAACCAGTTGTCAGTGCAAATAGTAATCACATGACCATTAGGATACTGGGACAGCTGGCATTCTGAAGACCAGTTGTAAACCATCATTCATTCACTGTTGTCTTAACTTGGAATAGTCACTGACAGAATGTTCATAGGTCAAGGATCACCTGTACAGACATGCAACTGTTTGGATCTATGGAAATAAAAGTGTAATATGCTTTTTAAAAGGCTGTGCCTATTTTGGGATTCACACAATAACCCCACAATCCCACGAAAATAATTGTTTCATACCCTACTGAAACATTCATTTTCATTTAAATTGCCTTGCACTTTCTCTTTTCACGTTTCTTTTTAATTACATACTTTACAACTATTTTTTTCTCTATATGTTTATTATACATTATTTTTTTGATTTTTATTTTCCAATAGTCATTTTTCTTCACCTCTTTCATCCCATTTTTCCATGAAGCATCTTTTTTTCATAATTCTTATTTGCATAAAACTGTAGAGCAAATGTAGAGTTCCATAATTATGTATTTGCCTCACTCTATTCCAAGCAGTTTTTAATACATTCTCTTTCCTAAAGTCCATTTTTATTCATCTAATTGATCTATCAATTTATCTTCTATTTTTTTAAAATAGAACTTGAATATTCTCATCTAATAGTCACTCTATACTTGCTGCTATCAACTAATGGATTTGCTAAATTTGGAACCTCTCAATACCTGACTATCCTTTACCAATTCTCCAAATGGTTCATCATAAAAGATCACATTATGCTCATTTGTTTCCTTGTGTATATATGAAAAGCCTGTTACTTAGTCCACATACTCAAAATGGAGATTTAAAAATAAAAATTTAATGTCCATCAAAAATTATTATTTGTATTCATTTCTGGCTCTCTAAACTGACCAATCACTTTTTTTGTACTTAATTTGTTTTCTTCTTCCCTCGTTACATAATAACTTTGTACTCAAGCTGATGTTCATACATCATTTCAGAATAAAACATTGTACATTTGTTGAATGGGCAAAGTTGATAAATCTTGCACTCTTTCCACTCCTCTCCCACATGTGTCCACTTTTGCCCCTTTACCAGTATTATACCCTTTACTGGAAAGACTTCTACCAGAATATGAATTTCAGTCCAAATAGAGACCACTCAATGCCCAGAACAGTTTATGCATGTTATGTTCTAGAGTGGCATAACCTGAAAATAGGAAAATTAGAATAAATGGCACTGGAATAAAATAGCTTTAATTATGTTTCCTTTTCTTTTTCTGATCTTAAGCCCTTGATGTTTTTGCAATTCTTACGCCTTTTCGAAGATTCAAATAATATTGCTTATCTTGAAAGAGGATAGGAAAATGAGTAGGTAATCCTTAACTTACAAGAGTTCATTTACTGACCGTTTGAAGATACGATGGCACTGAAAAAAGTGATATGACTGTACAACCACTGTTACTAAATTAACACCTGCGTATTCACTTAACTGTGCCAAGGAAGGTCGTAAAATGGGGCAACATTCATTTAACAAATGTCTCATTTAGCAACAAAATTTTAGCAACAAAATTTTGGGGCTCAATTGTGATCGTAAGTTGAGGACAATATGTACTTTTAGAAGAAGACTTCCTGACCACCTATCACATATTTCATTTGTTTTTATAGCCATAGGGAAAGAAAAGTCTTAAGTGAATATTAATAGTTATCTGAACTGGCAATCAGGGCATAGTTGAATTTCAGGGGTGAGGGGGTGTGGAGTTGATATGATTTTTACCAAAACCGAGCCCTGGTTCTTCCATTATTATTTACACTCCCATAAAAATATGCAACCTATAAATTCCTATTTTCATACAGACCCACAATTTGAAATCAATCACATGTACTAACATTTTAGTCTTCTCATTCATAATTAAATACATCTTTCACTTCCCTATAGGCATTTATCAACTCTGCTCTACAAAATCAGAATATTTTAATATTAGAACTTTTCAATTGTTTGTTTCATATAACAGACGTTTGTAATCCATGACCTTTTCTATTTACTTTCCTTACATTCCAAGTCTCAATCTTCGATGTGTGTGGCTATTACCAGACAGGCCAGCAGTTCTTCCACACCTATCATATTTTTGGTCAATCAAGACTTTTAGTTAATATATTTTACTGAGATAAAAGAACATGTAATCTTCTAAATTATTTGGTGTATTCATAATACACACAGGACTCTTTGAAAATATTAAACACCAGTTTTTTTCTGCCTTGTGAGCTAATATGCTACCAAAACTTGCATAGGACATACAAGTTTTTATAAAAGACACAGAACTCTTTAACTGAAGGATTCCAGCCTTTCATACTCAGAATGTAGCTGTTGTGATTGTAACTTACTTGCCAGATACAATATATTACACCCTCCCCTCCCTGCATACGTGACACATGGCTCTTAATTATGTGCAGAGTCAGATTACCTGAGCCTCTCCCTCTGCTATAAATACAAAAGGTTGATCCTTTTACAACAAAGAACTCACCAGAAGTCTGTGGACTGTGGCTGGAAAAGAGCAAGGTTTTCCATCTCTTCATCAATCTCTGAGTAACAGTTTGTATTTGCAAGAAGCTGGAAAAGTCTAGGAAACTGAGGTAGAAACACATTTGCTTCAGAAACCTGCTATTTCTATAGTAAATAGCAAAAATCTCAAGCCAGGCATTTGTGTCCATTTATGTATTTATTTATTTGCCTGGTGCAAGGTGTCACAATTTCATATAGGGTATGATATCTGGAGGTATATTTGACCTTTTATCTATATTTCAGGCTGTTTGTTGAAAATACATGCTTTTCTTTAGAAATTCTTGTGATCCATAACAATATGTAACTTTGCTAGTCTTTTTCTGGAAACTTTGGGTGTAGAGACCTCCACTTTTAATAGAAGAGCACCTTGTGTATTTCTTTTATTTACATTTTACTTTTCCTTTAAAAAGTTTGATTTTGTTTATGCTTTGTGAAACTGGCTTAGCTCACAAAAATCAATAGGGTGAATCCTGTCTCTGTGCCTCTAAGCTTCAGAGTGAAGAGCAGGCACTACTGAAATTATTTCAATGTTTGCATTATGACTTAATTGCCAGAATAATAGCAAAGGGCATAAAAGTCCTACATCTCATAGAAAATAGGCTTAGGAGGTAGATAGGTGGTGGTAACAGGGACTACTGCACTGTTGTCCCAGAAGTAATAAATAAACAAGGATACAAAAACACAGAGGGCTTCCTCTAACCATTTTCCCTACAGATTTCACCATCAGCCATAATATTTGAAAAGGTTTACATTTACAATCTTTGGAAAAATTTAAGGATTTCAAATAGAAAGGATTGTCATTCAATGATAAAGCACATATTGTGACAGCTGAAAGTCCCAAATTTAATCCTGGGCATAAAAGGAGTACTGAAAGAAGGGAATTGTCTGCCAATCACTGTAAAAAAAAGTTAGATGGACTGATTCACTCAAAGCTGCCCATGAAGCAACCCTGGCTGTGGGTAAACCTAAATCTCACTTTCCCCAGTTTTAATTCAACTCCCTAACCATTACATCTCACTAATTCTCTGATCATTGTGACATGTCTTCAAAACTACAGCATGTACAACCTTTTGTCTAATGCCCTTGGCTTTCCAGTAACAAGCCTCCTAACATTCTGTTTAAACCAGGACAAAATGAAGCAAATTAAGGCACATGGGTAGTCTTCCATCATCATGGATAAAGATGCTTCCTCTAACAATTTAAGAGCATGGTGCACCATGCCAATGTAATTCTATGTTTTTTGCCTTAGCAACATTAATCAATTGGTGAACCAATCATTTTTTTCAACGATAACAAAAATTATATCTGAGCTCCACCAAATACTAAGCCTTGTAATTGAGAGGAGGGCAAGTGATCAGAATAAGTGCAAACTGATACTAACTGAAGCACATCTTAACTTCATACTTATAAAGATGTGATCTGAATTAGCTATAATTATTACTGAGATTCTAGAGCAGAAATAGGCAATGTGTCTTTGACATTCCCCTTGGTATCAGTAAAGCTCCCTGCCCTATGTGACATTAATCTCTTGGCTGGCTGAGACTGCTGAAGGTCCTGGGCTTCTACTTCAGCCTCAGTACCACTGTCACCAAGGAATGCCATTGAGCAGAATAGCCACAAAGGCAGAGGAGGGGGAAGAGATAGGTGAATGGAGAGACTTGAAGTTGAAAGTGTAGGTAGGCTGCCAAATTTTAATTATGTGATTATGGGGGAGCTGCAATGGCCATAACTTCAAGATCCATTCATTCAGCACCACTGGAATTTTGAAGTCACTGAATGAATGGCAAGTAACTACGTGTAATTGAAAAGAAAGGACTGTTATGTGACAAACAGAATGTAAATATTATCCTGCACTACACTTAGAAAGCAAAAGCAGCAGCATACATTTCTTTTGCTGTTTCTGCAGCTATAAAGTCCAATGGGGGGGGGGGAGGAATCACGACTGCCTCTTCTAAATGTGTATGTGCTACAGAACGCAGAGGAAAGCTATTCTCAAAGTGGAACAAACTTGTCTGTTTCAACTAACACTGTTCTAGAATTTTGTTCTGAATGCTATGATATGGCTGCTGTTTTATGATTCATTATTGATTTTCTCTCCTTTCAAATTATTTCCATTTGTTGTCTGTTGAGTCTAGGATAATGAGACTCCAGAATGCCTTGTAATGCAAATGTATGCAGCACAAATTGATAAAAGAGTTACACTGCATTTTGAAAATGTTGAGAATTAAAATCTAGTCTAGTGTGCTTAGGGAAAGAAATATTCAGTTTACATAACCAATAAGTACAGATATCAAATATAGGCGTAGGACAACAGAATGAAAGTATTAAGCTCACCCACATTCCAAATTCAATTCACTGGAGGTAGGCTGGAGGTAGATATTCAGACAGGATATACAAGGCTCTGTCTACATGCCATCTTGGTACATATAAACATGTACTAATGTTAAACTTAGTACATATAAACATGATGACTGACAAATTCCAGGAAACTGCCTTCACTTGTTCATAATATCAATATGACAAGAACTATTAAAGCACTAGATAGATTAATAATGGTGCCTTGGGGATTTTATCTTCCAGAACAAAAGAATTTTTTTTTAGCAAGGAGCCAGGTATTAAGAAAAATGTAGCATATACTAAAAAGAAAGAGTTATTTGGCAATGCTTTTATATGAGAAGTACTCAGGTGTAGCATTAATGGTAATCTGAGAAAAACATTTAACAAGTAAAAGAAAAATCAAAGGAATGGGGATATCTGTTACGATTCTGCCTCAAAAAGCTGCATAGTATTTTCTATAATATTTGATTTCCTTCTTTGCTTTTCAAGGGGCTGTTTCTATTTTGGAAAAAGTAGAAACAAATGACCATGAAAACAAATGAAACGGAAGTGGAAAGGATGACATATAGTAGTTTAGTAAGCCTGTGTGCTTTAATGGAACATTTTAAACTAGAGAACAATAAACTGACCATCATAGAAATCCTCATTATGGGCATGCTGGCTACACTGGAGAGAGATGAAATTCAGGAGAATCTAAAGCAGTGGTGGCAGACCTATGACATGGCTCTCAATGGTGACATGCCACTATGTTTTGGGTGGCATGCCAGCATTCAACAATACCTAACAACTATTCTTGAAAGCATGACCTGTTTCTTGTGTGATTTTTGGAGGCTCCAAAAATGTGAGAATGGGATGTCACATGGCCTTTGAACCCTCTGAAAATTGTGTGAGAACAGGGTGTACTTTCATGCAGTTTTCAGAGACTGCAGAAGAGTATTTTCTGAACCCCAAGAACTATGCAATCCACAGCAGCCTTGGGTAAGTTACAGGGGCCTGTCAATTAAAAGAGAATACTGTCTGAAGGTAACCTTCACACAGCAGATTGGGGAACAGCTCCAGGTGGCCTTTTTGAGTGGCAGCAGTCAGGTTAGGGCTAAAATTGAGCCCTGGGCCTCTACTTGAGGCTTTAGCATTAGCACTGCCTCTGCATGCCGCTGTTAAGGGTGGCCTAAATGGGGAAAATACAATTGCTTCTCTTTCTTGCTGGGTGTGTGCATGTGGGTAACATGACAGCAGAGCAAAGTTGGGCATTTTCTGAATTGTTGACATCTCAAGCCTAAAAGGTTCACCATCACTGATCTAAAGGCTCATGAATTACCCATCACTTTCTTTTAAATTGATTGGGCCAGGATAGTTTTAGCAGGTGCCACGCAAGTGAGACCAAACATTTAAAAATCAGGGTAACTTCTTTTGACAATAAACCAAGTAAAATCTGCTCAGAGAAAAATATATCAAGGCGCTAATAACTAATGTTATCTAGATACTTGAGAAAATAAAAGAAACTTTAAATTAGTCTAAATCTTAACCCAAAAAGCCAGGTCCAATTCTGTAACATTTGTGGCAGTTCCAAATATATATATATAAAGGAAAAGTGCATATGGAAAGGACTAGATTTCACAGACTTTAATGTTTGTCAGGGACATTATGCACTCTGGGGTATCAATTTTACACAGGACAAAGGTATTTTCATTAACCTACCAATCAGCTTTCATTCCAAGTGTACATATTGGATTACCCCTAACTTTGCATTGAGAACTACACGATAACAAGAAATGACCAAGTCTCAGGCTGCAAAAGCAAACATATGAGAATCTGAGTTAAATAGAAATTAAAAAGCCAATTTGTAATACAAATGTTATTAACACCTTTTTGATAAGCACTGATATAATAATATAGCAAAAAAATTAGAGAAAATATTTCTATTCATTTTAAAACCAAACTGCTTTGTTTATTCTATGAATTACACTAGACTAGTCTATGAATTTTGCAAGACCCATTATGGCCTCTGTTGGCTTTAAAAGAATCCCTCATAAATAATTGACATTTGCATTTAGACTTGGGATAAGCAATAGGTTTATTGTATTTGGCATTATATGAATAAAAAAAATAAACACAAGTATTTTAAACCTCTAGAAATATCAGTCTTAGAAGGCACTTTAACCTCCCTGCTTCCTAACTCTGTAACATACAATATAATATAAATGTCAATATTGCTAATTGTAAACTGAAAATACCACTTGATATATGGCATGTCTCATATATACAGACCTATCACTTGGATTCTAAGTTATGCACTTAAACAAAGTATCTACATTTTATAATACAAGACAATAACAACAGTCTTGTTAGTGCAAATACTATTGTTATACCATTATCAATTATGATTTTATTTGGGCAATTTTTTGCATAACTGCGTCCACATATTGCAATAAACTATACAGGGTTTTTTTTGTTTCTGCTGTATGAATGTAACCAGTGTCGTTTTTCAACATGCTGTTAGTAAGATATGCTGACATTCAAGTCTCAGCTAGCAGCCATTTGGTATGATCTGGAACTAGATTAAGAAAACTAATAAACAGTTGTGTGTTCCCAAACATACATCTTTTTGGCTAAAACCAGGCAGAAGCTTCTATGGCTTGCCCACTGTTTTAGTTTTCTGCCACTTGCAAAAACCAATTAGGTATTTATATTGTTAAAGCTTGGTTTAATCTCATCCTGTCATGTTGCTTGCTCTTCCTGGGGTTTTTAGTGTTGAAATTAGATTGGTTGATTGGGGTATGTATGTATGTATGTATGTATGTATGTATGTATATATATATATATATATATATATGTATATATATATATATATATATATATATATATATATATATGTATGTATATGTATATGTTTTCGTAGATTTTCATGGGTAAAGGTATGTAGATCTTGGTGTATTCGGGTCTTGTCCCGTGTAAGATTGAGTATGTATGTATGTATGTATGTATGTATATGTTGTTTTAAACAGGGTGCCTTTTAGATGCCCATTTAGTTTCCCATCAAAGTTATAACCAGTAGAATTAATAGTGTAATTACCCTGGATATTTTAATACATTTGAGATAGACATGTTAAATACTACATCAAGGGTCTTCAAACCTGGCCACTTTAAGACATGTGGACTTCAACTCCCTATGTTTGGAGACCCTTGCACTACACGTTTGATGGTAAGTTTTAACATATGCAATTTATTATTTGTAACTGGATACTGAGCTTGAAATATTAGCTTAGCCTATGCCACTAGGTCATCTAGATGGTCAGGAAGACAAGAGTTTGGCTGCATTCCACTTCTACACTGCATTAAAGCCGCAACATTTTCTTTGGGTGCTGGCTTAGCATACAGTAAGAACTCAGCTACGGTTTATGACTCAGTATTAAATAAAATTAACTTTGCCATTACAATTGCTTAATAAACCAAAGTACAGCATACTGTTATGTGTGAATGCAGCTACTTCCTTTTATTAGAAAGTGCTCCAAAAATACTTTTGTTAAGACAAAATGAAATCATGCTATACTTCAATCTTCTCTGAGATGCTAGACAGAGAAAGAAAAAATATTAATGAATTCCTTCTGAAGACTTTGGTGTTCAATGTTCTGTATAAGACAGTCAACAAGCAATGATAAACATGAATCTTCAAAGCAATACTTCTGGTATTAAAAAGAAAAGTTTAGGAGTTGCACTGTTAAAAATGTATCAGAATTTAAGTCATTAGAGCAGCTCAGATATTAACTATGTTTATCATGATGGATTTTATCTACAGCAAACTTCAGTCTTTTTTCCTTGTTTCCTATTTCAACATGATTCTAAGATTAGTTATTGTTTTCCAATCGCAAAAATTGAATTATTATTTTTAAATATAGTTTTTTTAAGTTTTATAGTTAAGAATCTAAAACTGGCTTATTTCATGAAAACTATAGTTTTGGGATCTGACCTATCTGACAAACTATAATTAAAATAAAGCTTTGTAGCCATTCTAGTGAATAACTGAAGAAATGAGTACTAAAATCTTTCTGGTTTAGTTAAGAAGCAAACAACCCATAAAGCAAGTGAGACCCTCAGGCCTCTTTTTTGTGACCAATAACTGGTCAGAAAATTGCTAATATGTATGGCATGTTTTCTACTAAAATTTTGCAAAACAATAAAAACACTTTAAACACAACAGTTATGTAAAGCTGTTTTTTTTAATGAAAGCATAAAAATAAATGTACTGTACTAAAAACCTGAGCTGTCCACATTCTGGTGATATCATTACTTATGCCCACTGTAATCCTTAACTATCTCTCATCCAAAATGTAGTTCCCTCTCTCCAGTTGGCTAAATCACAGCAATGTACTGTTTGTGTAACAGGAGATAATATCCTGATTCACACATATTAATAAGCCATGAACTATAGCCCAAACTGGATTCACAAATTGCCCTAAATTATAATAGTTGGTTGAGTTTGTTGCATGAATCAACAATTGCTCAGAAAACTTAAGCTGTGGTTTAACATACTTTGTTAATCAATACTTTCTCACACCATTCACAATATTTGGACAAGATGGAACTACTACAAAGAGAACAAATAACATGAAATGTAAGGCTCTGCATATAGTAACAAAACTATTTTTTTCATCAACAAACTTGTATCATCTCAATGTAGTAAAACACTAGCAAAATGTTTTATGATTTGAATGCAAAAAAGGTTCCTACAAAGAAATAGTTGTATCACGTGGTTCTTGTTTCTATCTCTTATTCTGTGTCTTCTATAGAAATAGTTGCATCCTATTCAGAAGAGCTGTTATCTTGAATTAGATTTTTAAAAAGCAATTAATATATTGTTTTTAAAAACTCAGGGATTTTTTTGTTTTAACTACGGTATATATGAGCCAAGGTATCTGAAAGTTTACTTTTTCCCAGATGACTCTGTATGTTCTTTAGGGACTGTGCTTCATTTATTTATTTGGCCATCTAACCAATGTGATTGACATGAGCTAACAAGAATTAAAGTATGATAAACAACTCTCCAAAACACCATTCACTAATAGCTTGGACTCAATTACTTTCCTGGCCTCATGCCTGGGAAAACAGGTTTATAAGGTTTTCCAAAAAACAAGCAGAGCCTGGGCCAGTCAAACCCTGGACAGACACAGTTACGGAAAAGGCATGTTTCCTGAGACCCACTAGATAACAATCCATAATAGATGGGACCCTGAGGCAGTTAGGCATGCCTCTCTTGCCAAAACTAATGGATTGTTAGAAATTATGGGAGTAACAGAGTCCTTCAAATATCTTTGGCTGATGCCATGTAGGGCTTTGTATGTAACAGTCAGCACCTTCGATTGCATCTGGAAACAAACCAGAAGCCAGTTCAGGTATAACACGGGCAGAGAGGTATAGCCATAATCACCCACATACCTGCTTTCTGGACCAGGTGAAGCTTCTTGAGTCTGGGATATGTCCTAGAATTATAAAAGGCTAAATGGCTAGGTAAGGAAACTCTGTTCTTATTTTTCTACTGACAAAACATTTTTTTGTCTCACTCCTAAGAACAAATAAAAGCTGAATGGTTTTATTGAAGCTTTTAACATTTAAGTTTTCAGTATTATCTTTGCCATTTGAAATAATGTCTGGTTTGGCTTTAAGTTACAACTGCACTTTTTCAGTCAAAAGAAGGCGAGGAAATTGTCAATGTATAATAGCTGTAATTTAATTTCTTATATGTGACAAAGTGAAATATTCCAAAAGTATTTGAAATATTATTTAATTTATGCAAATCCTAATAAACTATAAATAGTGCAAGATTACACATAAAACTGTGCCAAGTATGGTATATCAACAGCACTTTCTTTTCTATGTCAAAGTATGCCAGCAAGTTGCTTCAACCAGTGGAATACATGGCATGCATGAAACACATCTGGGCATTAAATGCTCTTTTAAAATTATTCCAAGGGTGTACAACTTTCCTAGTGTACATCATAATTAGCTCATACCTTACTGTTTTAAACAATGTGCCAAATCAAAATAAACAAAACTTTCCTGCCTTTATTTTTACATTTTTGCCTTCAGGGCACTTTTTTTTGCAGGTTTTAAAAAATAGTTTTAGCGGCCTTACTTTACATGGAAAGCGGCCCAGAGTTTTCTAGAATCTGGCAGCCCCTAAATTGTATTTAGTAAACACAACTTTTTCTTTTTTTTAAAAAGGGGTCTCTCTCTCCCTCTCTCTCTCGCCCCTTCCTTTACCGTTTCCCCATCTGTTTCATGTTGAAGTGACTGTATCTTCTATTCTGACTACTCAGAACAGCTTGTATCACCCCTACACTTTGACCGAGCCAAACTCCCAGAGGAGAACCCGAAGGTTTCCATGATAAATCCACGCGAAGTTTCACGGGAGCCGGGAAATCGTCATTTCCACCGTACCACGTGCCTAAACCTCCAAGGGATTCCCCCCCCTTCCTCCTCCTCTTGACCCATCCGGGTTCATCTGCAGCAAAGGCCAGGAATGCATCTTCTCTCCCCCCCTCCCTCTCCATCACACTTCCAGGGTCATTTTACCCAAGCCAGCTGCCGAGGGGATCGCTTACCACGGCCGCGGGGCAGGGCAGAGGCGATTGAATTGCTTCCTAACGGGAAGAAGAAAACCCTGCGCGACGAGCCTTCAAGCGGCCGCCAGAGGACGAGCCCCGCCCCCTGCCCCCGGGTTGGCGACGACGCAAACTTGCAATGCCTCAAATCTGCGACCCCGTCTCCCCCCCCCCCCAACCCCCCCCCACACATACCCCAAGGAATGCCTGGCTTAAGAGTTTTGCTTCAAGCACACTCAAAGGCTGGAAAGTCAGCTTCCTCCCCCCCGCAACTCCTCCCAGAGGCTCCCTCTACCCTCCTAAGTGGGCTTGGGACACTCACTACAGCTGGATACGTACAAGGAAAGCGACCCCCTCCCGCGCGGCTAAGACGGGTGGGCGTCGTGATCAAAGCACCCACGCTCAGACCGTGGGTGGGGGGAGGGGGCAAGTAGCCAGCTGTTCCTCTCTTCCCCCCTCCCCCCCACCAAGGGGAAAGCCGAGCCAAGCGGTCCCGATAGTAGCGAGGCCCGACTAAAGAGAAAGGAGAGCGTTCTTTAAAACGAAGAGATACCAGACAAGACACCCAACGTTGCAGAGACCGAGCGCACTCACCGTCAGTTGCGTGCTGTCCCTTCCCTGCCCTTCCCGGGCTCCTCCTGGCGGCCACCGCCCTCGCCTGCCCCAGGGGGATCCGCCCGCGCTCGCTCGCCTCCCTCCGCCTCAGGCCGGTTTCGCAAGATGGCGGCACTTCCGGGAGAGACCATCGAGAAGCTCCTGGAGAGACGCGCAAAAAGGGGGAAAGGAGGAAAAAAAAGAGCGCAGGCGCGGTGTTTCTCTTCCCTCCCCTTCGTTTTACGAATGAGCGCGCTCAGCTGGTTCCCAGAGCCGGGGCGCCTGATTCCAGTTCTCCTCGGGCGGCTGATGGTGCCGTGATGCCCGTCCCCGGCGTTCCTTCTCCCCTACCCCCACCCCGCGTGTTATGAGCTTCTCTAAAGACTCTCCACGACGGCCTGACCCCGATCTGACCATGATGATCTCCGCCGCTTTGGGCCCCGGGATGGCCCGCCTTTTTTATTACCCAACCCTCTTATACACGCTGGTGCGGGAGCGGCTGCCTGGCTCGCAACGGCCGTGGTTCAGCCGCATCGACCGCACGGTGGTCTTGGGGGCCCTTCCACTGCGGGGACGCTGCCGCCAGGTAACGAAAACGAGGCTCTGCGGATCCCACGGCTGCCCCGCGGAGGCCGCTCAGTCCACGGGGCTCTCGGTCGCCTCCTTTAGCCGGTCGGAAAGTGAGGACGGCGAGGAGGCATCCCTTTCTTTCCCCGCCAGCGTCCCGGGTGCTTTGGGCGCTTCGTAGGAAAATATTTAGGAAGGGTTTTTTTTCCGCCGGCCTTTGCTGCCTGGATCGTCCTCAAAGGCATCTTCCGGCCGGGCGGTTTTCTGCAGTTCGGAAATGTCCATCGCTGCCCTGTCCCGTTTGGTTCTGAGGGGATTTGGCGGCGAGCTCCTATCGACTCAGAGCGGCCCATTTCTGGAAGACGGGAGCAACTTTTGCGGATGCCCTGATTGATGCGAGTGGGATGGTAGAAAAGGGCGAGAATTGGCTCGAATAGAGTAACAACCATGGAGGGAGGGATTGAAAATCGTTTACTCCTGTGGGTCTCAACATTTTCTTCACCACGGACCACCTTTAAATACCTTTTGTGGCCATGGACCCCCAAAACTTAACTCAAGATTTACAATCATAACATTTCTTCAAGCCTTTGTGGGGAGGAGCTGTGATGACATTGTGCCCTATATGGGCCACAGGTTGAGAGCCACTGGTTTACTCTGTAACAGCAGCCTCCAATCTTTTGGCCACCAGGGACTGGTTCTTCAAGGGCTACCTGGATGGTTTTGGTGAGGCTTTTTTTAAATAACTAACAAATAAACTGAGATGACGAGTCAATAAATCAGTTCCCTTATATTTGAACATCTCTCTCTCTGGAGAGGTTTTTCTGCCATCCTGGAGGGTGGTAAGATTTTGCATGCTGCCTGCATCCCATGGATGGGGCTTAGCGTGTTTGCATGGTCCAGTGCCTCCCCACCGACAGGGTGTTGGAGTCGGCGGGCTGCTCTATAAGATCAAGATAAGGTGATGAGCATTCAGTCATGAATTTGTTTTGAATGCCTTTTTCCTGTACAGTATAGATAGTCCTTGACTTACAACAGTTCATTTAGGGACCATTCAAAGTTTCAACACAGCAACACAACACAAAAGTGACTTAGGGCCATTTTCCACACTTACGACCATTGCAGCATCCCCATGGTCACGCGATCAAAATTCAGACGCTGACTCATATTTACGACTGTTGCACTGTTCCAGGGTCATGTGATTCCCTTTTGTGACCTTCTGAGAAGCAAAGCCAATTGGGAAGTCAGATTCACTTAATAACCATGTTACTAAATTTAACAACTGCAGTGATTCACTTAACAAACATGGCAAGAAAGGTCATAAAATGGGGCAAGCCTCACTTAACAAATTTCTCAACATAGCAGCATAAATTTGGGGCTCAATTGTGGTCCTAAGTCAAGGACTATCTGTATATTAATGCATTACCTTGGGCTAGGCTATGCAGTGGGGGTATTAAATTACAACTTGGTTTTTGAGTAAAGAGTAAGTGAGGGGACCAAGACAAAGATGCCTTCTGAGCAGTTTAATTCTAGCTGTAGATATTCTTCCATGCCATGCAAGATACCACCACCTTGGAGATGTTCAAATATAATGGAACTGATTTACTGACTTTGGTCATCTCAGTTTGCTTGTTAGTTATTGGGGGGAAAAGTCTCACCAAAAGCATACAGGTTGTCTTTGACTTCATTTACTGACCGTTCAAAATTACAATGGCATTGAAAAAAGTGACTTACGACCATTTTTCACCCTTATGACCCTTGCAGCATCCCCATGGTTCTATGATATATGTTCTTGGCAACAATCATGTTTATGATGGTTGCAATACCCCAGGGTCACGTGATCTTCTGGCAAGCCAATTCAATGGGGAAGCCAAGTTCAATTAACAACCATGTTACTAATTTAACAACTGCAGCGATTCACTTAACAAAGTGGCAAGAAAAGTCATAAAATTGGACAACACTCACTAAACAAATTTCTCACTTAGCAACATAAACTTTGGGCTCAATTGTGGATGTAAGTTGAGAACTATCTGTACTTTTAAAAGAAGACTTCCTGACCTCCTAACACATTTCTTTTGTTTTTATAGCCATAGGGCAAGAGAAGTCTTAAGTGAATAGTAATAGTTATCTGAGCTGGGAATCAGGATATAGTTGGACTGGACCTGGTTAGTATTTGGGAAGTTGTTAAGGAATTCCAAAATGTAGGCTAAACTAGAAAAATGAACAATAATTCAAGAAAAAATTAATTATAAGCCACTTCAATTCTATGGTTAAAAAAACCTTGCAGAGATGTATCCATGAAGTCTCCAGAGCCTGAATGTGCCTTTTTTTTTAATTGGAGAACATAACCAATAAAAAAGCTCTTATTCTTTGATACCTTACACATTGTTGGCTGCAATTTGCCAACTTCCTACTCGGTTTAGAGATTAAGAATTCTCAGAACTGTTATCAATACATATAGAGAATGCACGTTGACATTAAACTAAAGGACATTTAGAACATTTGGGGATGTTGTAAATTGATTTTCTTGCAGTTGATAGAACAAGAGAATATCCGAGGAGTACTCACCATGAATGAAGAGTATGAGACTCGCTTCCTGTGCTGCTCTCCAGAAGTAAGTTCTGTTCATTATCACCAGTCTATCATGAGGATGCAACTAACAATCAATTTAACAGAGTACAAAGCCAAGTACAGAGTACCAACTCTTTGTGAAGAAACAATGTGGTTTAATAACATGTGTTTGATATAGCAACGTCCTGACCATGTTTGCAAAAAAGCCAAGGCTTGATTATTTTTTTTCTGGTAGAGATTTGTAAGGAACAAATAATTTGGGATAGGAAAATCAAATATCTAAGCAGGCCAATTAAGTTTGATGTGCTAAATGCAATCAAGTGCTTAGGAGACTCCCTCAATTTTATATACACCATGATGAGGTTGAAAGGTGCACAAAAGAACAAATTGACACTACACAAGATTTACTACAAAGAATTAAAGCGCAGGCTTTTTTGTTGCTTAAAAAGCACGACAGGAGCATACAAAACCATGCATGGTATAGAATTTTCTTTTGTCCACCCTCATTCATTGAAATTAAATACCAGTAAAAAAAATCTTTATGCAACACATTTAACTATGAAATACACAGCTATTAGATGCATGGCTTTAAACACTTAAACACTCTTGCTGGCTTTATAGTGCCTTCTAAGGGAAAGGCAACATCTCTTAAAACACCATGTTTGGGAGCAGCAGTGGCCCCATGTTCACTGCTGTTAGGTTCCCAATTCATCTGGTTGATTGCCATGTGACACATGTAGGATTAGGCAGGACTTTCACTGATCCAAAACTTTTTGCTTTTTAAGGTACTGATCTGATTGCTGCCTTAATTTACGATACTATACTCGCCTCTATTAATTGCTTCTTAGTATCACCTAATGTTCCAGCCTTATTTCTTATTAGCCTCCTTTTAAAGTCTTCTTCAATGAGCTTTTAATTATGTTGAAATAGTCATGGAAGTTTTTAAAATTCAATTTATATGATCACCCATCTCAAAGTGACTGGGCTGTGTACAACATGTTTTCCTGCAATCTACCCAGTAGCTCCCTTATAGTTTTTCCTTCAATCTAATTCTTATTTTGGGGTTAATTACAGGAATGGGAGGCAATGGGTGTAGAACAAATGCGTCTTAGCACTGTGGACTTGACTGGAATCCCTTCACTAGAAAACCTCCAGAAAGGTGTCAAGTTTGTACTGAAACATCGTGAATGTGGAAACAGTGTCTATGTGCACTGCAAAGCTGGACGTTGTCGTAGTGCCACTATGGTTGCTGCTTATTTAATTCAGGTAAGAATATTTCTTTAATGAACAGGTCAAGAATGGAATGGCAAAATAGCTGATGAAGAATTAACTGTTCAAGATGTGAAAGAAAAAAAACAATGGGATTCACTTAAATGGGAGTTGCAAAACTTTATCTTGCTAGGTGCTCCCAGTTATAATGTTGGAATATGCTACTGCATTTTAACAATAAATAGAAATTACATTTGGATTTTGTGGCTTCTTGTAGGTCCATCAGTGGACTCCTCAGGAAGCAATTGAAGTCATTGCTAAGATTCGTCCTCATATCATTGTCCGTCGTAAACAGCTGGAGTTACTAGAGGATTTTCATAAGGCTGTAACTGATGAAAATCCTGCAGTCACAGCAGAGGCCAACAGATACAAAACAACTACCACAGGATAAGCAAAGAGGCAGAAAGTCACTGAAAGATACTCAGGATTCTGCTCTGAAAACATCTGGTTCCTAATTTATTGTTTAGGAGCAAGTTATCAATCAGTGTTTCTATTCTTGTAGAATAAGAGTTTTAATTACTGCCTGCTTTGCAATCAGTAGGTGAGCATGATTTGCCTTTTATACTGTCTCTATGTTTTATTACTTTAGAATAGATGCTTGGGACTTCTTGATAATGCTTTTCTCTCTCAGATATAAAATACTATGAAATCATAGTGCTGTTCCAGTAAAGGCCTTTATTGAGATTTGTACCCAAAGTTCTTACAATATGTATAAGTGGGACTGACACCTAATATTGGGATAATGTTTCAGTACAATGATGTCAAGGGTAATTTTGCTAATCATATCAGGTGGAAATGTATTGAGTAACAGCAACCACTCCTTGTCCTTGAAAAACAAAAAATCTGAAATATGTATTACTTAAAATAATTCTACCTCAAAAGTTGTCTTTTGCAGTTCTAATTAGGACTTTATGGGAAATCACTCATTGGAGAGATACATTTGAAAAATTGTAAAATTCAGATCACGTGCCCTAGTTCTAGATGGCTTAGTAGAGTCTAGTAGAGTTTAGGTGTTTAGGACTGCTGCTAAAAATGGGTTCAGGCCTTGACTTTGGGTGGCAAGAAGCTGACCAGTAGGAGAAGCAATGGTAACAATAATTCAGCCATAACCCAGATTCACTAATTAAGTGCTAGTGAAAATAAGTGTACAACTAAGATGTTATTTGTGAAAAGTAGGAAACCTCTCTAAAATACTATGATCAGCCCCAAGGAAACAGTTATAAGGATCTACGTATCTCTCTGACCTACTGAACGTGATGTTTCCATTGTCCTGGCACTGAAATATCTTGGCTTTCAAGCCAACACAAACTGCAAATTTGTAAGTAGCACTTTGAGGCCACGGGTGACAGATACCACAGAGGTGGCTGGATTGAGTTTGAAAGTGCTGGCATCTCCCTTTTTGTAACAGTCTCGGAAGATGTAAATGTTACCATTGCAACTGGCAATTTTCCAAGGGGATGGGACTGAACTCCAGGCATCTGCCAAGCAGAGCCGAGTGAAGCTATCCAGCAGAGGATTATAGCACAAAAGAGAATCTCCCTGTGCTACGATGAACACCAGGTCCTTGTACACAGCAGCATGCATGCACCCTGCAAAGGGTAACACATAAGGCTTCACATAACACTTCTCTGTCTTAGTGTCATAGCACTGAATCAGCCGAGAGGGTTTTGTAAAAAAATCAGCATCATTCTCTTCACCACCCAACAAGTAAATGACACCATTGAGATTCACGCCTGCAGCCCCAGACACTGCTACTTCCAGCTGGCTTGTTTCTGTCCACACATTGTCTTTCACTTTGTAGTATATGATGGCATTAGAGAGGATATCTTGCAATGTTTTGCCACCCAGTGAGTAGATTGCATCCTTGTTGAGCACAGAAACCAGAGTATGTTGAAGCCTGTCTCGGGGCAGGGGAGCACACCATTCCCAGTCTATTGTAGTGTTATTGCACTTCCACATGCGCCGTGGAATGGATCCTCCAACGACATAGAGATCACTGCCGTGCTTGCAGGCTGCAGTGATCTGGTGACATAAACTGTTCTGACCGCTAACACTGATGGAGTCGTCATCAGCACAGTGCAAGGAGACAGCAAGGGAATGTGTACGAGAGGATTCCTTTCCAATCAGATAGATATGAACATTCTCTCCAATTTCCTAATAAGAAAGGGAACTTTTGTCAGCCTTGCATACATTAGTCAAAAGGAAGCATGCTAGTTAAAAATCTCCTACAAGCAAATTAGACTTTATGATATACATGAGAACCTGTTTCTATTAAAATGCCCTACATCTCTTAGCTTTGACCTTTAATAGTCCACATGAAGGGTCAACCTCTTATGGCCCTTTTATTTCAAACACTGGGATGAATGGACTATTACCATAAATATATCACCAGGGCTAATAAGCCAATTCAATCATAATTGACTGAGTTGCATACAACTTCCATTCCCATAAACTCAGATTAAAACCAAGCAAACCATAAGAAAGTCAGTTTGGGCTACTGGTTAATGCGTTTTGCTAGAAAGCAAAAGACCATGAGTACAAGTCCCGCCTTAGCCATGAAAGGCAGCTGGATCACCTTGAACCTCCTCAGTCCAACTCACCTCACAGAGTTGCTATAGAGAAAATAAGAGGAAGGTATGTGGGATATGTTTGCCACCTTATTTGTAAAAATAATAAAAGGTGGGATACAAATAAATAAAATCATGTGCCTAGGACTGGAAATACATAACCAAGATTAAAATACTTTTCATACTTTAGAGGGATTAACCATACTGTTCCAATCTCATTGGAAGAACCAAGTATTTAAAAGCTGAAAGCGAATGGTGATGTTTCAATGAATATCATTCCAAAAGAAGGGGAAAAAGCTATCTAATGCACTTCTGCAGTTGGCAATTCCTGAGCAAGAAAGGGGACACAGAGTCTGAACTCAAATCTTATGGGATGGCAGATATATGGGGAGTATGTGACTCTACCTTTAAGCTTGATTGCAGTAATTCTAAGAAACCACCCCGCTCTTCTTTATTGAAGCCAATCCAGGTTTCTATTGCAGCTGTAGGATTCTGAGAGGACTGGACCCCATCTGAATGATTGCAGAGGTAAACCAAACACACATTCTTGTAAAAATGCCAGAACAAGTAATCTCAGATCCTTTTCCATCCATTTAAACTGAATACTATAGTTCTTATTCTACAAGTCTATAGGCAGCAAGAATGTGCTCTATTTCCTAAGACTATCCAATGAATGTGTGGCTCACCTGGAAATTTGAGTCAACACTGGCTAAAGAAGCACATAACCTTCCCCTTGCAGTCTTGTTCACATACCAGGTGTTTATTTTGATTGGATATTCTCAGAGTTTAATTTTTTTTGTTGCAGATCATAGAATTAAGGATTATGAACATGAACTTCCAATGTAATACAATGCAATGCATTGTAATGTTACTATAATGAGATCCATTTTTAGATGTAGTCCCAGACTTCACTTCTTAATCATCAGTACAGGCGACTATTGTGGAAAAGTCTATGTTGTTGCTGATCTAATTACAACAGAGAAAATCAATAGCTGTAAAAGCCAGCACTGTTAAAAAGATTTCAGTTTAAGAAGAGTGTCACTAGTTTAAATGCTATATGTTCACTATAAATTTGTTATTAAAATAAGCTACACATAATTGAGAGTAAAGTTAATTTTCATGTACGTTATGCTTTTGGAAACTTCTAATGCCCCTATTAGATTTTGTGTACATAATATTTCATTACAAATGCTTATATGCCATGTTTATAGTGAAGTTTCACATAACTAATAAAAATAAAATGCAACAAAGAAAAATGGATTACTTGTTTGCTCTCTGAGCTTGGTTGTTTCTTTTCAGACATTTCATTACTCAGCTAAATAACATCAATGCAAGTAATTGTGGGGTTTGCCCACATCTCTCTAAAAGTGACATAGTAAGCTACTGTATATAAATAGGGAGCAAACCCCACACTTACTTGCACCAATGACATTATCTAATTGGATAATGAAATGTCTGCAAGCAAACGCCAAACTCAGAGAGCTATACGTACTCTCTTCTATTAAAAAGAAAAATCAGTAAAAGTAAACAAACTAATATTAAAAAAGAATTATACAGTAAGATGTTGACAATGGTAAAATAACATAATTCAGGTATTCAAGTCCCAAAAAAATGACACATGGAAGGTTACATAAATTTTGCTTAAGCCAATGAAAAGGCAAAATGAACCACCCACATAGCAAGCAGTTCCAATCTTCAGCTATAGTTTTGGAAAAAGTTTTCTCTGAAATTCAGTTTCTTAGATTGCAAGTGACAGGAGGCCTTTATAATGGTCTTAATGTACAATATGGATAGGCTTAAATAGAACCCTAAATAGTATAAGGTTATAAATGTCATTGCAACATTTTTATTTAGTTAATAAACAGATTATATGGCTATTCATCTCATCAGTAGAACTCTGCTGTGAATAGACACCATTCTGAAACAGGACAAATACAATAGGTTTAAAAATGGAGTTGAGGTCCATGAAAAAATATCACTGGTATATAACATACACATGCTTATCCTGGTTCTAGTTACTGAAAGCTACTGAGAGATGGAGGGTTCTGACTGATGCATTACCAACCTCCCAGTCTTGCCAGCACAATCAACATCTCAATAATATAACCTGTCATAAAACCCAACTGAAATAGATCCAGTTGATCTGGTTCTGCCAAAGCCCTTGAACTGGACCTGGAAACATACTTGTTTTTCTAATGGACTTTATTTTCAGTACTAATCTCTAATCATTCTGGGCAGTTAACTGTTGAACAATAAAGATTCAAAGTAAATTCTATACAGGATTTGACTTATCCAATTGCGGGGCAATTAGACAATGTATAAACATAGCAATATCTGTCTTCTTTACAAAAAGGATTACTTAATACATCATTCATAGCTCAGTTGTTAAAACTGAGTCGCCAAAGTAAAAACTGTAAGGTAGAGTTTACCTTTTCAAGAAAAATTCTACCTCATCTATTATAAAATGCACCTCTATTTTTAACAATCCATAATACACAGTCCAAATGTTGTGCAAAATTTGAATTTTTAAACCATACTTTATTGAAATCACAGTTGCCCAGTTTACATTTTATATACAAAACCACAGTGGCTGACATCACATATTGCACAATCCCCCAAAGATGATTGTGTGCGATGTGTGAACCTAATCAATTTTTCAAAGTCTCATCCACAGCAAATTTTGCAGAAGACAGTTGTTGGTTGCATTGAAAGCTGAAAAAAGGTTCAGGAGAAACAACGTGGAGGTATTTCTCCTGACCCTGTATGGATATGTCAGTTTAAACAAATCTTTATCTGTCCCAAATGGGGCCTGACGTAAACCTGAATTTGGCTATGAATCAGAGTAATGAATATATTAAAAACGAGTTGGAAAGCCATCATTACCATCATAGATCTTAGAAATTGACTTACCTGAGACAATATCTGTCAGGAAACGAAGAGGGAGATGCAGAAACTCCTCTGTTTCCTGAAGCTGTGCTAGGTATGATTTAGCACAATGTTTGGTCGCTGTGTAGAGCTCTACATCGCTATGCTGATCAGCCAACCACATAATCTGCAAACAATTTTTCACTTGTACTGTTCGAGCCAAGAAACGAGAACACTCCTCAAAAAGAGCGGTTAGCTGGTACATATCTGCTGCTTCATACGTCTCCTGCAAATAGTCTGCCCTTAATTTCACAGTTCCATGGTAAATATAGTCTACCACAAGTTGAAAGACACTCTCACTAACATCTTGTAACTCAATGACACGGTTGTGTGCCTCCTTAAGGTTGGAAGTGAACATAGAACGAAAAAAACAGCTTTGAGCTGAAAGGACTAGGCGGTGCAGCTGGAATTCTTTGCCTTCTACAGAAATGGTGACATCAGCAAAGAGCTCATCTTCAAGGCACAACTTCATAATTCCTTGGGCCACACGGCTGGAATGTGAACGATCAGTGAAGGTATAATTCATAAAGTAGTTTTCCTCATTTGAGGAATTTCCAGTATCCCCCGTTGAGGAACCTCCTGTCTCTTCCAGTGAGTCCATGTTGTTGCTGTGATTTGACCTCCAGTAATCTGAAATGCAATAGATATTGGGAATTTTCCTGGTATTTTGTGCTTTAAGTAAAGCAATCTAATGTTAAATTTACTTAAAATAAATAACCATTTGGGAAGTGGAAAAATGTATCTTACTGTGTAAGAGTTAATTATTGGATAATGATTTCTGCAATTTCTTACAATAGGCAACTGCAGCAGGAATCAATTATTTACATAGTACATAATACATTTTATTTATAAGATCTCAAAAAATAACCCAGGTAAGTATCTCAAAAGACACCAGGTATGTTTGGTAATAGATAATAGCAATAGCACTTGGACTTATATACCACTTCACAGTCTTTTACAGCCCTCTCTAAGCGGTTTACAGAGTCAGTATATTGCCCCCAACAATTTGGGTCCTCATTTTACCAACCTCGGAAGGATGGAAGGCTGAGTCAACCTTGAGCCACTCAGAATCAAACTCTTGGAGTGAGCAGTGAGTTAGCCTGCAGTACTGCATTCTAACCACTGCACCATCACAGCTCTTATCACTACTTAATCACTAAGTATCATATTTTATTAAGTATTGTATATGTTAAATATATTTCAATGTGGTGTACTGCTGTTTAGATTTTTTTTAAATTAAAAAAAGAACATAAGTAAATGCCAGAACAAAAAAATAGAATTTAGCTATGATATTTATGAGAAATGTATTCAGACAAGTTGTTTTCAGTAGGTTCATGTAATTGACAGGGAATTTTATGTTTCTCTCATAATTCTATCACATTAGAGAGATTACCAGTTACATTTCAGTATGTAAAATTCAATACAAAACTAAGCCCAATGAATGCTGAATGTTTTATGCATAGTTGTATATACTAGAATCTGCTGACATAAATAAATTCTGTTTTTAAGGTGAGTAAGTTGTTTTTAAGGTGCTAGTTTGCAATCTACCAAATACATGCAGGCATAATTATAACTGTAAACATATTTAAGCCATATTTGGGCTAAAAACATGGTTGGGTACTTTGTCGCTCAATGTATGGTGGAAATCCATTGATGTGTGCTTTAATACATGTTAAGCCAACACCTTAATATTATATAGTACTCAAACTACGGAGGCTGTGATTGGTTTGCACTAGCCTAAAATGTATTTAGACTTTAAAAGCATTCCTTTTTTCCCCCTTATACTGTACGAAGTCGACCATGAAGTAACAGGTTATTTCTAAGAAGAAGAAAAAGGAATAAGAGGATAATAATACAATACAATATACAATACAATATACAATATACAAGAGCACACAATAGATACAAACTCAAGGTTAACCGCACCAAACTTGATTGCAGGAAATACGACTTCAGCAACAGAGTGGTCATGTCTGGAATACTCTACCTGACTCTGTGGTTTCTTCCCCAAACCCCAAAAACTTTAACCTTAGACTGTCTACTACTGACCTCACCCCTTTCCTAAGAGGTCTGTAGGGGCCGTGCATAAGTGTACCAACGTGCCTACCATCCCTGTCCTATTGTTTCTTTTATTTTTCTTATATGTATTCATTTCATGTATTCAGAACTATGTTTATCCTTGTAAGCGATTGACAAAATAAATAAAATATATAAATAAAGTATTGGCGGATTAGAAACTATCCAATCCGATGCACAGTCTCTTAGAAGTAAGACCTAAGAAGAACTCATGATCTCCAGAATGGGCTTAATAGGTTTGTAGGAGTTGACCACTTTAGTTCTTTGGGAGGGAGGGGAGGTTGTGTGTATTAACACGTAAACAAACGACAACCAAGGCCATGGAATCACGCTGGGCTGAGTGATCTCTCCTGAGCAGCCGCAACTAATACCACTCCTTAACCAGACGAGCTTGGATCCAGCCCAATCTCGCGGGAGTTTCTTCAGCTGCGCGGGACGGGCTGCCTAACGGCCGTCTTCCACAACAGCACCGACATGCCGCCACTTCGCAGAATTCCCGCCGCGCCCCCCCCTCCCCCGCCCCACCTGCGGACGGCTACAGAACCTTCCCGCCCCCTCAACATGCAAGAAACCGCCCCCGGCTTCGGCCAACGGCAGCTCTTACTTGCGACTCCCCCCTTCATTCCGCCGTCTCGGGACTGCACGGAGGGATCGGTCGTGAGATACAACCGGAGGAGCTGCTGCGCTTTCCGAGTTCCAGATGAGCATTCCCGGAAGCCAGCTCTTAGTGATCGTCCGAGCCGCGCGCGACTTTCATTTCCGGATCATTTTGACCGTCGGGCGCGTGATTGGCTTTCGGCGGTGGAAGCGCCCTACAGCCTTGGTCGCGATACTTCCGCTCCGTCGGGCCAATCGGAAGAGCCCCAACGCTGCGCAAGCGCAGGATGGGTCGGTGGTGAAGTCCTTGAAAAATCTGGACTGCGAATTGGGTTTCTGAGACGGTGGGGATGCTCGCGGCAGTTCGAGGGCTAGCCCGGGTCGGGCTGAGAGGTGATCTGGCTTAATTGGCCTGACTCTAATGGGAGAATTGGGTGAAGTTTCTCTTCGCTGGTGGGGCGATGTTGGTTACTAGTACTGTTGGTAGAAGGGCATCGTTTGTTATTACTGGAGGACATGTCTTTTTTTTTCCTCTCCTTCCCACGGGTTGCCGGGTAGTGTAGTTCGCTAAGGAGGTTAGGGATCGCTAAGGTAATCTTTATAACTCTCTCACCAAAACTACAATTCCCGTGATTCTGTAAAGATGGAGCCATGGACACTTACTGCACATACTGTAGTGAGAATGAACACTTCTATTATGAACATGAATTTAACCGTAGTGTCTCTGTCCATTTCTTTTACTTGGGTTCCTAAACCTGTATTTGTCCAACGTTTTAATCTATCACCGTTTGGAATATAATCTGTCCCAAATAAACATACAAATTACAGTTCACGTATTTTTTACCCTGCTAAAATGAAAACTTATTTGAGAGCAATGTGATTTTATTCTGTTTCCCCAAATGAACAATATTAACAGAGCTGCCTAGTATTTTAAAGCATATTTTCATAAAAATACAAAAAAATTCATTTGAATCCCACATATGCTCTTTGCTGCTTAGATAAGAACAATATTTCAACATTAACAATATTTTGGGTGTGAATCTCTGAAGCAAACTTTAGTTAATAGTAGTTGTTCTGAAGTCTTTTCAGTAGCATTATATTTTCAGGGATTTCCTGTTGATTGTTGATCCAGTGGAACATTAGCTTTGGTCCACTTCCAGCAATTGTGATGATAGTTATATAGGCTAAATATTACTGATTATTTGTTTATTAGGATAAAGACTAATATATCATTTTATAGAGTTTTTCTCAATTTTGTAGCTGCTGGGCGCCCTGCAGTCCTATTGCAGACTCGGTTTGAAGGAAATTCTCCTGCTGAAACTAAGCGTAAGTCTGATTTACTTAATATTCAACCAGCATTTTCAATATGGACAGTTTAAGTAGGTCAACAGTCTATTTCAGTGCATCCAGAACATTGATTTTGTGAGTGGCTAGAGGAATTTCAAAATATTCTATCTAATTCATGCTTAAGATCCTGCTAACACTGCAGCGTTTCCCTAATTCTAAATGTTAAGATATTGCTGGACTAGAATTCCTTTTATTTTTGCTAGGGTTTGTGGGATTTGCAATCCAACAATATATGGACATCTTAGAATGGAACCACTAGTTCCTTCCTTTATGTTAGTACATTTGACTTTCAATCATTGCAAGACTTTATGTTATAATTTGTGGCAAGTTTAAAAAAAATAGGAGTTTTTTTAGCAGTTTTTATGTCTAGAATATTTCAGCAGAAAAAATAATTGTCTTTTTAGCAGTCCTTTTTTAATATTGTTAATTGCTTTTTAAAAAATATTAAATATTTCTGCAGGCTATAAAAGATTGGGAAGGGGGATAAAATACGCTCAGATTAAGGTCCAGGACAAAGGAGTTACTGAAACATATTGGCTTTAGTTTGGTTTCAGTGAGATCTCTGAATGAGGTTGTACTCTCCTTCCAGGTTTCTGGACTTAAGAGTACCTGGTAGCACAGTGCATGAAGGCTCTGACTAAGGTAGCCTTTTTATAGGTGCAGCTGGTACAACTTTACCTGCACTATGGAGCAGTAGTGTAACCTATGGTTACACGGTTAGATTATTGCAATGTACTCCATATGGACCTATCCTTAAAGATGATGGAAAAGGTACAGGTGGCAGACTAGCTGCTGATAAACACATTGATTTTTTTTCAATATAACTTGTTCTTTGGCTGTCATATTAATTACTTACAGGTTTCTGAACTAAATTCAGAAATACTACGTTTGACGTTTTGCATGGTAGTACATCAAGTTACTGATGAGGTTCTCTTTTTCCTTCAAAATGATTACTTCTGCTTGAACATCATTTGAGAAACCTCCCAGGGTTCATCTCTGCAATAAGTAAAAGGAACTTGGACTTGGAGGCAGGCTTTCTCTGTCATTGCCTGCCTCTGATGTCATGGATCTCCTTACTCTTATAATACACCTGAACCCTAGTATTGTCAGTCTTCTGCAAAGCCCACATTTGGTGTATGTGGATTTTTGTTTTAAATTGTTGCCTTATTTTAAATCACAACAAGTTGACTTGTTTTAAACTGCACAGATTTAGCAGATTGTGGCAATGTCCAAGTAATATAAATAAATGTGTATTTTGTTATCCATTTACAAATGTTGAAACAGTAAAAACCCTTTTAAACTTGTCTCATTAAGGATGACTACAGTTATCTTCCCACATTACCTCTGTGGAAAGCTGAATGTTTCAGGCATCAGTCCATTTGGTGAAAATAAAGTTCTTACTTCATCTCAGCCTCTGGTCCAAGCACAGCTGGAATAACTTCAACCTTGCTTTAGTTATATAGTAGCACACTAAGCAGTGGTAAAAGATTACTGACACCACCACCACCACCCTACACATGTCAACTGCATTCATCACCACATCGACGAGATATCTCCCCACACACACACACACACACACATGCTACTTATCAACTGGTGTCCTTGTAAGGAAACATTCACAGCAAGTTGAAGAGTTCCTGAGTAGTGACAGGAAAAAATTCAGTCAGAAACCTGTGGCCCAGTAAACCAAATTGTTTCTATTCACTGACTATAACTTAAACATAGCATGGCTAGCTTGCTAACCTAATAGGAAGGGAAAATAATAAGTCCATATGGATGGGTTTCTCTGAAAATATTTCAATGTCATACTGTAATTTCCACTATGCTTGCCTTTTCTTTGTCTTGCCTTTGAAACGTAGTGGACAAAGCTCTGGTTCTCCTTTCACTCACAGTCACCCATCAAAATGTCAAAGGGGTCCAGTATATACTGTATTATTGCTTATATGCATGCACATACAATCATGTTGTATTTTCAGAATGGTTTACTTGTTTTACATGAGCCAGGTTTTGGCCCCCACTATTATTTTCATAACTTGTTAGTTTTTATTTTTTGATCAATAAAGGAAGAGGAAAACACAAAAGTATTATTTTCCTAACTTACCATTTTGAACTTTATATTTAGCCACAATTAGACCCAAGGATGAAATAGCACAGAAACAGCTATCTGCCTTTGGAGAATATGTTGCTGAAATTCTGCCTAAATATGTTCAACAAGTGCAGGTAAGTTCTGCAATTATTTGTCTTATACTAGGAAATGCCAGATCACCTTGGAATGAAAATGTTACAGATAACAGATAATCAGAGTTGGAAGGGGCCTTGGCCTCATCTAGTCCAAACCACCGCCCAAGTGGGATACCCTACACCATTTCTGACAAATGGCAATCCAATCTCTTCTTGAAAGTCTCAAGTGATGGCACTCCCAAAACTTCTGAGGGCAAGCTGTTCCATTGGTTGATTGTTCTCACTGTCAGAAAATTTCTCCTTATTTCCAGGTTAAATCTCTCCTTGTTCGGTTTCCATCCATTATTCCTTGTCTGGCCTTTGGGTGCTTTAGAAAATAGCTTGCCCCCTTCCTCTCTGTGGCAGCCCCTCAGATATTGAAACACTGCTATCATGTCTCCCCTGGTCCTTCTCTTCACTAGACTAGCCAAGCCCAGTTCCAGTAACCGTTCTTCATGTTTCCAAGTCTTTCTATTATTTCTGTTTATACTATCAGATGATCAAAATAACTCTTTGTCTCTTAAAAAGTAGGAAAGTTGTTTATTATGCATGAATTCTACCGAAAATGGCCAATAACAATTATTGCTACAGTTAGCTGCTAATTTTACTTTTTTTTTAAAAAAAAAGTTATTTTATGCAGTATGTTTCAAATATTTGCCAATCATTGCATTCTTAGGCATTGGAGCCATTGGGGGTAATTAAGGCAATGCCCCTTCTGGCTTTACAGTTTCTGTCATCCCTTCTAAATGTCTGCACCATAGTATTTCACTCACATCATTAATACTCAGTTTGAAATACCTGTAGCTTTAGTAATGTGATCTAATACTGTCCAGGCATTTGTGTTTAGTCATTATTAGGAGAGGGGGGGGGAGGGGGGGGGGGAGGGAGGAGAGAGAGAGATACGTATGGATGGATATAGTGGTAGTTATCATTGACTTTAAAATTCCTTCATTCCTCAAAGTTTTAATTACATTTCCATATATGTGCTACCATTTTAAACCTTAGTTATTTTTATACCAGGTAGGTTAAATTATTGGCATAATGGTGGCTTCAATTTTAATGTTGCAATTTTTGCTAGTCAATGACTGAAATAAAAGATTAGCACGGAACGAGGCTGGTTAGCATTGCAGTTTTCATAAGAAGCTAATCTCTTTAACATATTACTGTTTCTTTCTCTACCAGATAACATGTTACAGTGAGCTAGAAATTTTAATTCATCCAGATGGAATCCTTCCTGTGATAGCTTTTCTGAAAGATCACACAAATGCCCAGTTCAGAAACATAGTTGACCTGACAGCAGTTGATATTCCAAGTCGGCAATACCGTTTTGAAGTAAGATCTACGTTTCAATATGTACTGCCTCTAGAATTCTATGATAAGTTTAACCCAAAGACTACTATACAACCAGCTACTGGTTGTATAGCTTGTCTGTTCAGAAAATGTGAAGGTATTCTTCTTGCTTATTCACATACTTATGATTCATCTAGCTTCATGTTTACTGACTTCCAGGTGTCCTATCAGGAAGTTTTGGGACAAAGGTGTTTTCTTCACCTTCTGTAGATGGAAATTGTTACCAATGCAGAAATATTCCTCATATTTAACATTATGCACCATATGATGTAAAAAAACATTTTGTTAAATTTACAAGAAAGTTCCTTGGTTGTTTAAAATTGTCCTGAGAAAGGGCCTTGGTGGCTCAGGCTGTTAATTGCCTGCACTTAAGTTCCAGCTGCCTACAACTGCTGTAGGCTCGAATCCCACCAGGCTCAAGGTTGACTCAGCCTTCCATCCTCTCGGGGTAGGTAAATTGAGGACCCAAGATTGTTGGGGGCAATTAGCTGACCTTGTAAAAATGCCGCTTAGTAATAAGCAGGCATATACAATGGAATGAAGGCTATTGCTGAGCACACTGGGTTGTATCCCAAAAATTGTAATCCGCCCTGAGTCTCTGGAGAAGGGCGGCATATAAATGTAATTAAAAAAAAACTGTTTCTCCCTTTCCACCAGGAGGTATTATAATAAACTTGATTTGACTATAGCTGGAAAAAAATATTAGCTTCTCTGTAATGATTTGCTTGTGTAAACAAGATTCATGGGTGCACTGGGGGGGCGGGGTGAGGATGTGAGGGAGGTGCATGAGTATACAAAAGACATATAGTGAGTGTTGGGAAGGTGCATGAGGGTGGTACATGGGAGGTGCAGTGAAACTCAGGGAATGTGTGCAAGCCTCTAAGGGAGGTGCAATTCACCTGATGTGTGTGTATGTGCTGTGGAAATTAAAACTTTACTGAATCCATTCAAACCAGCCATGACTGGTGGGAAATGTTTTGGTAGAGTTTTCATCTGCTCTGCTCATTCTTTCAGTGTTTTGAGAATGCTGTGTAAGCCTGAATGAGAAGAAGACTAATTGGCATCCTCTTTTGTATCGTGACTTTTGGTTCAAAATATAACATGGGCATTTTTTGCTGTCTTATAACTGCCCTGGTTCCTGATGATGGCTTAAGTGGCTCCCTCCTTCATGGTCAGTTTGTTTATATTATAACCTCTGCAAAACAATCTAATTTTTGACTATTGGAGAGAGCAAACTGTGATGGCCGGACTTTACATACAGTCCATTCGTGAAGAAAAGCCAAGGTCCACAAGAAGGGATAAAAAGTCATAAAAATAGTTTGCAGAGTTGAAGATCAGGAGTTTAGAGAACAAATAGATAACTCATACAGCAATATTCCTTCACTGGTTATTTTATCTTGCTATGCAGATGATCTCTGTCACACTCAAAAGCACACACTCAAAACTATATAGCCTTCCCCCTTCTAGCAGAAATAAGAAGAAATACGTTGGGGGAAGATAGTTACATTGAGAAAGGAAAAGCAAAGAGGGAACAAAAAAGGAGAGAGAGAAGGGGAAAGAAAGAGAAAGAAAAAGAAAGAAGGAAAAAGTTTGATGCATTGACATATGTACTTGTACCAAAGACGGGAAAGTAAATGAAAGAAAATTACCAGATACAAATTTGCTACATAAACAAGGTTGCTGAATAAATAGGTTTCAAAAAAAAGACAGCAGGCCATGCAATCAGAATGCTAATACAAGATGGAGCATGGAGAGAATAAGAGAATGAAAGAAAATGAAGACTTTCGATAACTACAACGAAGTCTTTGTATAGATCATGCGAGAATGGGGAATGTATTAAGCTTGGTAATTGCCAGAACCCCAAATATTTATAATAAGCATTTTATTTCTTATTATAAAGAAACAGAATAGTTCAGAACAGGAAAGAGGATGAGCCAAGAATGAATATTGCTTCCATAATATTTAATTTATGTAGTGAATATAAGAGTGACAGGGTTGAAAAAGATGATGGCTGCAATTAAAATTACAGTTGACAATGCTGACAGTTGGAAATATATGCAAATAACATCATTTTTGTTAGCTAAAAATTCTTAAGATTATTATGAAAGTAAAAAGTAAACAATGGACAGTGAATATTAAATATTAAAACAACAAGGGTAAAGTCTGGCATTATCAAGATGAGTGGAGTTCTGTGAAACCATGTTTCTTCTGCAATATCCAGAGGATTTTTTCAGCTAAAGTTAAAAAAAAAAGCTAAGTCAGTCAGATCATTAAACAACATTATTTTGTAAAACACTTATGTGAGAGAAGTAAGATCTGCCTTCCATCCCATTTTGGATGTGGGCGTATCAAACTGTTACTGTCAAAGTGGAAGTTAGTGAAACAAGAACTCTTGATTCTCAGCCAAATAAAGTTGCTTGTAAATTAGATGACAGTTTGCTTCAGAATCAAGAAAAGATTTGCTCGCAGAGGAATCAGGGCAAAATTTGATCCTTGTATCACATGTTCATATGGATATGTGTGTCTGTTTCTTTATAGGTGTGTATATCTATCTAGGGTTTCATATATACTTCTAGGTTCAAATGTTTTTGATCTAATCTTGTGTAAGTTTTCTGTGTAAACCTGTTGTGAAGCCTGGACAATTACTCCATGTTTGGAGGATAATTTAAAACAACTCATAATGATTGTACAGGTGGAGCACTGTTCCATTGAACAGTGTCTGTTAAAAGTCTCTGAAAAGTAATTTAATATTGATCTGCACTGGATTTATTTGCACAGATGTTATCCCTGTTGAGATTTATTCCTTTTTTTGCTGCACCTTTTGGGATTATTCCAATTTGATTTTGTTAACTCATGAGTTTGCTAGCAAGTATCTTTTAATCCATCATTCTTAATTCTTTCACACTATTTTTGCTTTTTTTGTCATAGATTGTCTACAATTTCTTATCTCTACACTATAATTCCCGAATTCGTGTGAAAACATATACTGATGAACTGACACCGATTGAGTCTATAATACCATTATTTGAAGGGGCAAATTGGTATGAAAGAGAGGTAAGCAATAGGGACTGGGAAATCTAGTAAGGGATTCATTTCCGTCCCCATTGCCATTTATTAACACATTTGAGAATATTCATTTATTTATTTATTCAGGAAAATTTATATTATTGCTCAACTCATTCACAGGTACTTTGAACAGTTTATAGTAGTTGAGCTTCTGATACCAACATTTGCTTAAAGTCCTAATAGTGCTGGCATCATGACTTCAGTGATATTATTCCTTATTTGCAGGTCAGCTGCTCTGACACTTGCAGTTTAGATAACTTGTAAATCTTGTAGGAAGTGATGAATGTTCATTCCATCCATTTTTCCCCACACACATTTCATATTTCAAGGAACGTACTAGTGCTTCTGCACTATGAAATACCTTCTCAATGATGCTGATTGTATATTAGAAATGCAATCTAAAACTTTCATATAAATACAGAGGAGAATTTTGGTTTTCCAAAATGCTTTTTTTCTCTTTTGATGAGCAGATAGTAATCTTAATGGTAAGATGTGGGGTGAATGTGCAGTATACCAAATGAAAACAAAAAAGTTTTGTGTTGACTTGAGCCAAAAACGAACTGGGTAATTCAAATCAGCACCATCTTTTTCATATTACAGAGCCAATCTCTGTTAGTGTTGCAAAAGGGAAGTATAGCATCATAGGTGAATGGCATGCCAAGATCAGTTGTAATGGGCCATATTTGATGACTCTTAATTTAAATCTTTCCAGATGTGCAGGATTTGTGTTTATTGGTTTGGGAATCAAGAAATTGTCATGATATACAGGGAAATGTGACAAGAATAGATAATAGTGTTTATATATAGTGCATATTTTGCAAAACTGTGTTTAGTATACTTAGAGATTAGGAAAAGGGAGAACAAACATGAAATGTTTTAAATCACACTTAGATTCCATTCATTTTCAAATATTTCCCCTCAGTTTGAACCTGATCTTTTGAAATGGCCCACTTTTTAAATATAAAACTAACTTTTAGAATTCTTTAATATTATCAGCATGGAATAATCCCTTTTAATGAAATAAAGATCCATTTGAATTTCTATTTTCATCAAGAGAAGTGGATCCAGTTGCTGCTCAACAAAGTTATCTATCATTTGTATTTGGGTTTGGTTCTTTGCTAATAGAGATTCTGCTTGTAAATTACAAAATTTTATATTGGAGATATTATACTTTCCATTTTACAGATTCTTTGTTGAAAGCAGAACTATTTTTGCTTTTGTTATTCACACACTATTCAGGGTTGGGATGCTACCAGTTAGGCACAGTTCTATAGAACCTGTAGCTGCGAAGAGCAGCTGACACTGAACCGGTTTGGTGTTTGGCCCACCTGCCTGCCCGGGCTCTAAGCTGTCCTTTATTCCCTGCTTTTCCCTCCTCAGCTGCTTTGTGCAGCACAGTTGAGGTTGAAAAAGCAGGAAACAAGAGGATTTTCAAACACTGCACACCGGAGTGCAGTGCTTGTCAGCTGTCCAGGCAGCACAGCCGATGATTTCTTGCAAATGCTGCACACACAATTGTCCCCAGTTCGGAGAACTGGCAAATCGCTCCACTGGCTGGCCCTGCCCCTCCCTGCCCACTCCTTACCTGGCATGCAAGCCATCCAACTTGCCTGGTTTGGTAAGTTGCTATTTTTCCTTCCCCCCACCCCCGACCATTAGCTGTTCCTCTCTGTCAGGAGATTTAGATTAGCTAGAAAGCAGGAAATCCGTGGATTTCTTGCTTTCTAGCTAATCTAAAAGCAGAGCCGAACCTTCCTTAGGAGTGAAGCTTTTCAGTGCAGACTCAGGTAGCCAATTGCAGATAGATAGATCTCTAAATTAATCTGTGATTCTGTGAGCAACTCAATCTGCCTGCCTGGTTTGGGGTAAAAGTTGCTCTTTTTTTATAAAAAAATCAATATTTACATACATGGTGTGTTGTGAGTTAATTTTGTGAGTTTGCCTGCAAGCAAATTTTGTGTGACAGACTCAGATAGCCGATTGCAGATAGATAGATCTCTAAGTGAATCTGTGATTCTGTGAGCAACTCAATCTGCCTGCCTGCTTTGCCTGCTTTTGGGTAAAAGTTGCTCTTTTTTTAATAAAAAAATCAATATTTACATAAATATTTATAATATTTAAATACAAGCCATGCCCACCCAGTCACATGACCACCAAGCCACACTCACAAATTAGGCCACACCCACAGAACCTGTTGTTAAGAAATTTGAATCCCACTCCTGACACTATTTGCTAATATTGTAGGGTGATTTAAATGGATTTGTATTACATTTCCCCCCACCTTATTTTATATATAATTCAAGGCAGTGAACATACTTAATAATCCTGCTTCCTATTTTCCCCACAGTGCTATAAGGCAGATGAGATTCAAGGTGCTGGTAATTACCTATAAAGCCTTACATGGTTTAGGGCTGGGATATTTGCGGGAGCACCTACTGCCAGCAACAAGACAGGGCCTTCTTTTTAAAATTTTGTGTTGTATGTTTTTATTGTTGTGAGCCGCCCTGAGTCATTCGGGAGATAGGGCGGCATAGAAATACCAATAATAATTATAATAATATAATAATAATAAAAAGTCACCCATCTGGCTTTCATGCCTTTTTGTTTTAGGACAGCATTTTCACCACTATACCAACCTGGCTTTCTATAATGGAATGCACAAGTTGTTCCATGGGCAACAATGTGGTACATGGAATAACTGGTTTGGCATGGCCTATTTATACGAATGGAACAAAATGGGGATACTCTGTTCCAGGCAGAAATATTGGCATCGTGGAGGATAGGGAGAGGATAGAGAAAAAAATCAAGGACATCGATCAGTGTCTCAGAGAAAAGAAGGAAAGGAGGGAAAGGAGGCTGGTAGGGGACACCATGCTGGCAGCATCAATTGAGGGCAAGGAAAACATACAAGCTGCTGGGAAGATGGGAGTGGGTGAGGCAGATCAGTAGAATATACTATGTCAGGAGTTGCTGAGTGAAGGGAGTGAAACCCACCAGCCTTGGCCTATCTAGATTTTGTTTCATCTGAAGCCTATAACAAGTAATGTATTTTCTGGATTTTATTTTTGCCAAACTGGATGGTCTGGTTTGTTCCCGTTTCAAAACAAAATGTTTTCCCCATTTTGTGCTCAACCGTGGTGATTTACTTCAACAAATAGTGAATTAGTGGTTCTGTTGTACACTGCTCAGAGTAACTTCTGGTAAGATGGGACAGGTATATAAATTTCATAAATAAATAAAACAACTGATACTTTCCTAGATCCCAAGCATTTGTTAATTTAAATTCCAGTTGTTTCTATCAGCTGCATACATTCCTAGCAATTAACAGCTAATATTTCATGTTTGGGAAATCATAACCCAAGTCAGAGAAATCAGACTACCAGCTAGCATCTGTAAAGTCAACATACTGAGCTGTTCACTTACCTTATTTCTGTTTTTTAGGTCTGGGATATGTTTGGAGTATTCTTTGCCAACCACCCAGATCTGAGGCGAATCCTTACAGATTACGGTTTTGAAGGTCATCCTTTCAGGAAAGATTTTCCCCTTTCTGGATATGTGGAGGTATGAATAAGATAATGATTTAGAAAGTCATTTCACAACAGACTGAGCATCCATAATGTGACTTTATTTTGAGGAATAGAAAATTGGGCTCCCCATAGAATTCTGTTGTGAGATAGACAAGAGAGCAAGCAAGAATGGGCCAATCCAGGAGTGGAAAATCTGTCATCCTTCCTTGTCCATCTGGGTTGGAGGAGGCTGAAGTCAGCAACAATATTTGCAGCACTAGAGATTCCCTCTTCCCTCACTGATTCTCCATTCAAAAGCAGAGCCAGCAAAGTGGATCTGAGGAGAAAGTGGCCTTCCCCATACACAGAATCTGTCATCACCTGTATATTTATTATTTTATTTATTTATTTATTTATTCGACTTATATGCCCTCTCCAAAAGGACTGGGCTCACAGCTAACAATATACCGTGTTTCCCCAAAAATAAGACCTACCCCGAAAGTAAGACCTAGCACTATTTTCTAAACCTGCCCTAATATAAGACCTACCCCAAAAATAAGACCTAGTGTAAATCTCCAGTTCCAGGAAGACTTTTCAGGAGCAACCGTGCACCCAAACACCCCCTACACACTCACACCCACTATTTGGCACCATAAATATATAAGACCTACCCGAAAATAAGACCTAGTGTGTTTTTGGGAGCCAAAAATATAAGACAGTGTCTTATTTTCAGGGAAACACGGTATAACAACAGCTCACTATATAACAAATACTTTGCAGGCAAATTTAGTGTATAAAATGCAGGAATGAAATAATGAAAGAGGCTTTGAGCAAACCAGCTTCCTTCATCTTCCTGAACAGTGCACTGACCTGCTGGCTTCTGGTCTCCACCTATTCAGTCATAATAACAAACATAAACAAAACAGAGCCCATCTGGTCCCGCATTGCAGAGGCCACCCAGATGCATACAGGAAGCTCACAGATATACAAAGGGGATGATAAGTCTTCTGTCGTTGTCTGGTAGCTGATAGCTACTGAAAGTATACAGCTGCAATTTGCCATTTAGGAAATAGTTTCAAGACAGACAGCCTTGAACAACCAGATCTTCTATGTGCTGGCACACATTATTCTAGTCATACTCCACTTCCAGATTGAGGCTACAAATGAGAATTCATTCATTGGTGGGGATGTGAAGCCAAGGACCGAGCGTGAAAGTCTGGAGTAGCATCCCCAGCGACAGGGAAGGTTTTATTGTACAGATGACATTTTAGTATTGAATAACAATCCACTTGTATATATGTATCAAGGGGGAAATGACTTGCAAAAACCAAATGCCTCTTATAGCCACCCTAGATAACTTACCCCTCCCTTCATTTTAACGTTATTTCTCCATTATTAGGTCAGATATGATGATGAGGTGAAGCGAGTAGTTGCAGAGCCACTGGAATTGGCTCAGGAGTTCCGCAAATTTGATCTGAACAGCCCTTGGGAGGCTTTCCCTGCCTATCGCCAGTCTCCCCAAACCTTGAAGATAGAACCAGGAGAGAAGAAAGGAGAAGGGAAACAACAGTGAGAAAGTGGGGGGGATGGGTACATTTGCCACCCCTCTACCCAATTATGTATTTATATACAATAATAAAAAGAAGTAAACTTTGGTGTCAAGCTTTTGCTTATCTCATGTACGGGATTAACTGAGCTTTCAGATTGGTTGTGAAATGAAAGAAAATGTTATCTACAAAGTAAAATGAGTTGCTAGTTGCGTGGTGGCGCAGGGGTTCAAATGCAGCATTGCTGGCTAATTCTGCCAACTGCCAGGGTTCAAGGATGACTCAAGACTTCCACTCTTCTGAGGTCAGTAAAATAAGGATCCAGATTGTTGGGAGCAATATACTGACTCTGTAAACTGTTTAGGGAGGGATGTAAAGCATGGTGAAGCGGTATATAAGTCTAAATGCTATTGCTAAGGCAGCATATCAGTCATTGGCTCTGGTGAAGAGTCTGAGGGGGTTCTAGGTGGGGTGTGTGTGTGTTGGGGAATAAAGGAGGGGAGAGAGAATGAAAGGAGTTGAAAGAAAATGAGCATATAAGGAGTGGTGAGCTGAGCTTCTCTTGGGGATAGCAAAAAAGCCTCCAGGCAAAGAACGAGTGAGAAGATCTTCAAGGCTTTATAACCGTTCATTGTCACCACATTTTGATTTATGTCTTCACACTTTTGATTAAAAGCTGTCAAGAGTTTCAACAGCTAGAAAGGTGGGAACTTATAGAACTGGACTGTGGGGAATGTGTGTCATTCTGAATTATAGTTGTAATCATGCAGCCGCCATTACTTGGAACATTAATCAGAATAGCCTTCCTGGGGTTTCAGTGTCCTATTACTGAGGAATATGGGAAGTCATGAGTGAGATGCTCACCATCTGCCTGCTCATATATGCTTTTTAAAATGTGCAAGGGATTCCAAGCTTGAAATGGTTGCTTCAGATGCTTCAAATTTGGAAACAGAATTTCATGGTTTGACAGCATTTACCTTCTACTTGGAACAAAACATGCTGCTTCTGATCTCAGCTTGAAGACAAAATGAGGCTGTTTTGAGAAGAACTTTTAATCCTGTGGTTTGTTTTGTAAATTGCAATAAGCTTGGTTCTTAGTTTTCAACAAAGCCAGGAAAAATAAGAGGAGTTAGTTCCATCTAGGCTGCTGGTGGCATAGAATAGGGTGAGAAGAGTGAATGGGAAAAATAACTGCTTATTTAACTATATGCGTAAAGGCAGATGCTTGCTGGGTTCCAATCATCACTTGCCTGACGAAAGCAGGGAGTTATATCTGCAATTTTGGATGACCACTGCAAAGATAACTACTGTTAAAGATTGGTTTTGGCTACCAGCCACCTATTACAACTTGTGATTGATGTGTGCAATGGACTGTGCTGGGCATGAATGTTGCTAATGAATCTTTTCTAGTGTTTAGCTTGTAACATATAAAATGCAACATATACCTGGTCTTGTTGATGTGTTTTGAATCTGTATGCTAAAATGTCAAGGCCATATTGCTTCTTTGTCTGCTTGTTGAGTATTGGTGCTAGATTGTCAATTGTGTTTATAGGAAGAGAAAAACTGTGAAGCCAATAGCCAAATAAGTTTTTTTTCCTGTTTGCTGCTGTCCATGGGCTCTGTTCAAGTGAATAATGCCATGTGCAGTTCTTCCACTGAGTTTCTGTGAATGTTTATGCAAACAGGCTGGGAAACGTGTGCTTAAAGCTTTGCTTCCATTGTCTCCTATGTAAACGTAAAAAATTCATTTAAAAAATAATAATCACCTTCACTTTTTTTCTGTATGCCCTATGGCAAGGTCTTGATTACTATCCTTTTTACTATATAGATTTGGATTGAAAAACGAAAGAACGGTTGGTTTGCTTTCTTCATTCTATCTGTTCCACACTTGAAATGTTTCAAATTTTCTTCCATGTGGAACACATGAGGGTATTTTAAGTTTTGTTTAGTTGGAACATATCCAACTCAAAACATTCGGATAAGTGTATTTTGAGTATAATGAGTTTAGAAAGTTACACTGAAAGAAGGATGTTATGATAAAGTTGTGGAGAATGAACTGGAAGCTGAAAAGTTCTGCAAGCAAAATATTTAACTTGACCTCAAATAATTAAAAGTGTTCCTTACCCACTGGGATTTAGAGCCCAGAAGAGCGCCTGGAATGCAGATGTTTTAAGATACGTTAATATTTAATGCACACTAAATGTTAGAAATCTGCAGCAGCATGGCTTTCTAGAAACAACAGAAGTCATGCCAAGTTTGGAGAAAAAAGTGAAGCAACTTAAGGTGATTGGATGTGGAAATAATAAATTGCAAATATTGTCAGCTTTGTTTGTATGGGACTGGGATACATGAATCTTCCTCAATCTCTTTCCCCTTTTGTAGATGATGTAAAACAGGTTTCACCATCGTTTTGGCTTCCAAATGTGGTAGAAGAAAGTTATGCGGCTCCCTTAATTCCTACTGTCTTGAGCAACAGGGGGTATAATTTAATATATTTGGAGTGATTGTGGTTGGGGAAGGAGAACCACTTGAACTTTTTGCAATATGTTTGCAATTTTATAGGTGAAGCAGATTTTTATCCCTACTATTCTCATCAGTGATGAAAGCACTAAAGATAAAGAGATGGCAGTATATCATTTTTAGTCATTTGGCCCTTCTTTCAGAATACCAGGGATGAATAAAGTGGAATTAAATGTGTTGTGGCCCCGCCTCCTGAGCCTGTGTTGACAGAGGAAGAGGACCTGGATGATGAAGAGGAGGAACAGGCAATGCCTTTCTCCCCAGGACCTTCTTCCCTGGCAATGCCTCCCTCCCCAGGACCTTCCTCTCCAGGACCTTCCTCCCTGACAATGCCTTCCTCCCCAGGACCTTCCTCCCTAGCAATGCCTCAGGTTTCTTCGGAAAGCCAAGAGGAACAGCCTGAGAGACACATATCGGTACGGCCACGGCTGGGGAGTGAGGAGGAGGATTCCTGGCTTGATCCCAGGCAATGTCGGAGGGAGAAACGTCAGCAGCAACGTAGGAGGCGTGGGAGGGCCAGAGAGTGAGCTGGACCAGACCCCACAAGGTATAAAAGTGGGTGTGCCTACGTTGCTAACTCTGTGCGTGACAAAGTTCGAACCATCCAAGAATTCTGTTCGTGTTGTATCTGGAGCTCTTTTGTCATGGATTTTGGGAGTAAAAAACCCCTTCTGTCTCAGTGAGTACTCTGATACCTGACAGATCTGAACTTGGCAGTCAGAGTGTGTGTGATTGCCAAGAGTCTTATCAGCTGCAGCAAATTGGCTTTTGGAGACAGGCCAGCGTGACTCTCTGTGCGAGTGTTGGTGCCAAGTTTCCTTACCTTCTGGAGAAGGGAAGGGGAGACAGAACATAAATGATAAGTCAAAATGGTTACCATGTGAACAATCTATACCAGGGGTCCCCAACCCTCCAAGCCATGGCCCACTACTGGACTATGGCACATTAGCAACTGGGCCGTGTATGTGTGCGCATCTTGTGCGAGCAATGGGCCGGCATGTGTGCACAGCACATAGTTCAACTTGTGCAAGTTGAGCTGCACACGTATGCATGCCAGCCCACCACTCATGCAAGTTGAGCTGCATGCACACTGGCCTGCCGGTCACAGAGCCCGGTTCCCCTCTCCCCCCTCTGCTGGGCCAAGCCTTAAAGATTGAAGACTACTGGTCTATACAATAGATATGGGCAGACATTTCATCCACAGTATCTCAGGTACACCTCAGACTGGGGAACACACATTAGACATGCATTTCTTCACAAATCCCTGGGGAAAATGGACAGCATATAAATTTAATATTTAAAATTATAAAAATTATGCCCCACTTTTTATCAAGTAGAATTCATTCTATAACTGCCTTAGTCCACCTGCCATCAGCTCTTCTTGCTGACCAGCCTATTTCCATTTCCACTTGATAAAAAGTATCCACAAAAGAGATCTAAAACAAGATGGATTGACCACATCTGCAAATATTGCAGGCCCAACTGGCAAAAGAAAGCTCAAGACTCTGTTGCTTGGAAACATGCAGAAGAGGCCTTCATCCTGCAGTGTGTCATGCCCCTATCGGAGTCTGAATCCGAGGAGGAAGACAAACAGCTGACAGGGAATGGGAATGTGGCTCCATTGGCTGTGGAGGAAACTGGGGAAGGGCAAGGTCCAGCTGGGCAGAGCAGGGGAGAGGTAGAATAAGGGAGAGGGAGTTCAGAGGAAGACCCAGGCCCACCCTCTCTTCATCCTAGGGCAAGCAGGGAGGAACGGAGATGAGAGCAACATGGGTTGCGTGCCTTATGGGGGAGGAAAGGGCCCTGATTCCCTGGGAAGAGAGTTTAAAAGAGATGTAAGCTGAGTGCCGCATTTTCTGGGAACAAACTTGAGTTTATCTTGTGTTGACTTTGGTTATCTGCGTTCCTGGCATCCTCCCAACCGGGTTGAATTACTGCCATTCCTTCACATCTGGAATTCCTTCTCTTGCCCTGCCAGACTAATTACCTCATCTTGTCTTGATTGGACTTATCGTTACAGTTTTTGTTGACCATGTTTTGGACTTGATTCTCTTCAGCCAAAGGCTGTTCCTGGGAGAGTTTTTCTCCAACCAGAAGGTAACCAGGACACTGGGGGCAAAGTTGGAGCTAATAAAGGGACTCCTACTGATTATCTGACTGTGTTGCCTTTGTGCCATGCCCCGGGTCATTACACAGTGGATAGACAATGGCTAGAATGATGATGATGCACCACTTTTGCATGATGTTTGGGAGACTCTAGAGACCAAGCAAGGGCATTCTTGCATGGCATCCTCAGCCTCTGAAAATCATACAAGAACTGGACATGCTTTTGAGAATATTGTTGAGTGTAGGTGAACGCTGGCAGATCACCCAAAACATCATGGCGTGTCACCTTTAATGGGTGTAATAGATTTACCATCACTGTCTTAGTATATACCTTCCATCCTTTCAGTCACTCCAGCTGCAGAAATACAAGGCTTCAATGTCTCAATATCCTGTTGTACTGAAAATCTTTTTTTAAACCCAACTGCTATCCCAGATGGTTTCTGAATCTCTATATAGGATCTACTCACAAAGAATATCCAGCTGCTTACATGTGTGACAGTAGTCCAGCTGATGTTAGAAGATGGTGGGGAGGGGTGTGTTATGTGACCAAGTTTCCTTCTTGAGGAACACTGCTGTGGATTTGGAGAGGAGAAGCGACTTGTCTTTCCAGTGAAATATGTGTGCTGGATGCTGCAAAGCAGGGGGATTTGCCAGATCCACCCTCCCATGGTATGTAAGGATTGGTCTTCTGTTAAACTGCTGGAAAGCAAATGTTAACAGTAATGGTTTAAGCACAGCAATGCAAGCTGTTGCCTGTCTTGAAGGAAGAAGCATCTTTGGCTTTTGAAAATGGGCTTGTTATGACTCTTGTCTGGTTTAAATATTTAATACGAACTCTTAGTTTCTAAGGTTTCTACTTTGCTTTAAAAGCAAAAAAAAAAAAAACACAACCAACCACCAAGTGTCCTTTCCATTAAAAAAAAACACACATCAGAAACTGAAAATGAAATGCCAGAAATAAAATAAGGAACAGCCTGGTGCTCCAAGTGGAAAATAAATTGGACTTGTGTTGGCAGAAACCTCTGAGCATTTGCACTGTGATGGAAACTACCTTTTAGGAACAGAAGTCAACTGCAAACTCTTCCCAGCATTGGAACTGGAGCGACGAAACTATTCCAGCAGTGGCCTCTGGGATTGAAAAGAGGGGAAAGAATTTGCAGTAAACAGAATTATCATCACCCAAAGTGTATGGCCGCAGAAGGGACAAGGATTCTTCGCGATATGGCTCAAAGTTGCCAGCTGCCCTTCAGACTTTCTGTCTGGGCAGTTCTGCTTCTCTTTCTGATTACTGGATCCCAGAGCCAGACAGGTAGGTTATTTGTTTATTTATAAAATTTATTGGCTGCCCATCTTACCAAACGGTAATCCTTGATGGCTTATAAAAGATAAAACTATACAAAACCAAAAGATGTAAATAAAATATTGTACAGATCCAAATACTGAGCCCAAATTAAAACAGGGGGGTGGAGGGGAAAGAATAAGAAGAGGGGGGGCTGTTATTAATCTATCCGCCACCGTCAGTGCAAAACATTGGAGCCCTAAGTCTCCTCTGATGGTATTAAAATTAATTACTTTAATTAATTAAACTAGTTTAGAACTGAAGAAGCTTCTTGGATGAGAAACAAAACCATTTCAAAGGGAAAAAAACAAAAACAAAATCCAGTGGCCTTCTGGAAAATGTACCTTTGGATAACTTTTATAGATGGGAGAAGTTTGGCAAGGGCAGAGAATCCTGCATTCCTGTTACTGGAGGGTTAAAACATGCCTGAAAGCTTCCCATTACGTGTAGCTGTATAGGAAATTGTTGATTCTTGCCATATAACCCTAAGCAATCTTAATAGACTAAAACAAATCCAAAGATGTTTGCAAAGGTTATTTTTCTTGCAGGAGAGCCACTGGGCTTTTACTGTATGTGGAACAAATTCAAGTGATAAAGGGTTCCAGAACATGCAGATTTTATGGAAGGATGTCAGGAGAATCTGCATTCATGGTTTTGCTGCTTTTTATGCAGCTATAAATGCCTGAAAGTGTGAATCTAAATTAAAATGCAGCCCTCTGGCTTTAAGCAGAACAAATGCTCAAATATTTTTCACATACACTCTTAGATTTTAGTGGCATTTCTTTTCCTGTTTAAGATATTAGATTCCTTTTCCTGTTTAAGATCTAGAATAAACATGGACAGATTTCCCTTCAAAGAAAAATTTCTTATGAACTGGGTATGTTTATTTATTTGATTTCAAAAACAAAAGCCATTAGAATGATCTATCTCCATGTATAACTTCTAATAGTTTTTGTTTGGCTGCTGCTCTCTTTTTAAAATCACACCTGAATTGCAGTTTGCTTCCTTTTCAAAAATAAAGAACACTGAATGATTATGCAGAGTATGATTTCATTATAAATGGGTTATGGAATATGAAACAGTTATATCTAGGACAGATGAGGAGGACAATGTAAGAAACTAAAAATTAGTCATTTTGAATTTCAGGAACTTTAACATATTATTTGACTCTTAGAGTCAAGGGACAACTTTCTTTTTAAAAGTCATGCCGGCCAGCCTGAGATGATAGCTATCCAGACTTAATCTGTATTCATGTAGAATTATTCACTGTCATTTTACTAGAATATTGAAAACACAGCCTTTGAGCCTCAAAAATTATGTATTAGGAAAAAATAAATGGCCCTCCAAATGTCACTGAACATTGTAAACATCTGTCTATGGTCGAAGAGCCTGTAAGCAGAGATTTCTTCAAACAAAATTGAATACTTTAGTTATTAAATACCATTCCTGAAGTTAATGAATTGAGAATAAAATCTAGATAACCATACAGTATTTTTCTATAAGCAGTAAAAGATGCACAACAATTTATATTTGTTATATGTATTTATTAGCTTCACCTAGTAGCTTCCAAGGAGAATGTGAGAAATAATGTTGCTCCATCAGCAGTTGTGCAGTTAACTCTGCACTTTAAACTCCTAATTGTAAAGTAACTATTGACCATGGTGTCATGAGTGGGGGATTCATAGAGGCAATGTTGTCTCAAAAACATTTGCCTATCTATTCTAGTGATGGACACAGCAACAGAGATAACAAGCCCTTGCCTTTGTCAGAGCTGCTTAGATTCATCTTATCTATATTTTGCTTAAACCAGACAATCCCAGAGCTCTAAGGCAGGGGTCCCCAAACTTGGCAACTTTAAAACTCGTGGACTTCAACTCCCAGAATTCTCCAGCCAACTCTGGGAGTTGAAGTCCACAAGTCTTAAATTTGCCAAGTTTTGAGACCTCTGCTCTAAGGACTGTAACGATTGCATCAAAGCATCAAATAAAGCAACTGTCAGCCAATGAAGCTTCCATACTTTTGTGATGTCACTCACAACTTAAGTGCTAATACTTCTTTTACTTTGTAGGTTCCCATTAGGTAACTAGCTGTGAATAGGAGTGATTTGGAACCTTGGTGAATCACAATATAACAGTGCTTTAACTTTTATTAGAGCTTATCTCAGTTTATTTAAATCCTCAAGCAATTAAAGCAGATCAGAAATCACTGCAGATGTGAAGGAAATTGGTCAAAGGACATTATTTCTTAATCCCTATAATCAAAATGTATTTTTATTCCTATTTTCTAGATGAGCAATTTCACCTTAGGAACCATACAGATAAAGATACTCAAGAGAATGCTGAGATCATATTAGAGGTAACATAAGCAGAATCCATCTCTTTAGTTGAAAAATGAGGAAATCTAGTACAGTTCTTTAATGTGGGATTATTCTAGTTGCTTGTGGGATCTCCTTATTATTCTCTAGTAAGTATTGTGGATTTTTGCCTCCAAATTGTATGCTGCTATCACTGCTACTATTATCAAATTTATATTACTGTTCAAATGATTCTTCCTCATTTTCTGGTTCTGCAGAATGTGATAGGGCTGTTCTTTAACAGAAATCATTTTGCTTCACAGCACTGGGTTTATTGAAGCTTTGTATAGCTAGGGATCTCAAGTTAATTGTTATTTTAATTAAGGCACTTACTGTAATTTTCAAATGGGATAGCTGCCAAAACATAGGGAGGGATCTCTGCTGCTTCACAACCACATTATAGATCCAGGTTCATAAATAGTGCAGTTGGCAGATCACAGATTTTTGAGCTGTTAGATAGGTTGGCAGGTGGCTAAAACCTCTACACCCCACCCCTCATTCAAAGCATCACAATACGTTCCTCCCCCACTCATTCTACCTTAAGGAGAGTGGCCAGTGCTTGCTTTTGCTGCCATGTTTGCTGAGGTAATGCCTGGTATGCAGGGAAACAAAGATAAGAAAATCCCACCCATCTCTTTTGTTAACTTGTTCTCCCAGCTCAAGGACTGGTGAAATTAACTTTTATGGCTGGGACCTATGGCACTCTTTTAGCATAGAGCCACAAGATGGCATCCTGGAGTTAATTCTGCACCTCTCAGCTTGTTTCTGAAAAGGAAGACTCTGAAAGGATAGATAATGCCTCCCAATCTTGATCTTTCCATAGCCTTTTTTTTAAAAAATCTATTTTTATTTATTAAATTATATGCTGTTTATCTCCCTGTCATTCCCATGATATTTTACATTTTGATCATTACTGTAAATGATGGGATTTGATACATAAAAATATTTTGTATATGTCTTTAAAATATTTAACAGGCAAATAAGTATTCAGCTTTGACCACATTGGTTTCAGCATTGCCTAATCCTGTTAGCAATTTTCATGCTTCAGTACAATGAGCTTCACTTAGCATGGTTTTGTTCAGTGTGATATTTGAATGCAGGCTGTAAGTTAGATCATTGTTCAGTACTGAATATCATCCAAGCCCAAATTCAGAGACTCAGAAAAATTTCTACTACCCCTCATACTTCGTCTTTTTCAGTTACTTTGGGGAGGAATTGAAATAACGGCAAATAAGACCATCAAGGTAGAAGATGAAGAACTGGCCACTCTGGCCTGCAAAGCGCTTACTCTGGATCTTCCAGCATAAAGTTCCCAAAAATCCATCAGGAATTGAAGAATACCTGGACCACTTCTCTCAGTCTGACACCCCTATCACTCCAGAGGAATTTGAGCAGCTGGTTTTCACTACTATCTTTACTGCTTACCAGATTCGCCTTGTCCAAGGCCTGGATAAAAATCTGTGGATCAACCTTTTCTCTCAGCTGGTCAATGAAATCCTCCGGGAACTCTGCAAACAATTCTGTTCTGAGGAACTGACTGATTCTGTTCAACATTTAGCCTCCAGGCCTTGGCAGGAAATGCCTTCCTATGTTAGCGCACTGAAGAAATTCTATCAGCCCAGCTTTGTTATGACTCAAGGAAACTGATTTTCCTGCGTAAAGGGCAAAATCTGAGTCGTCTTTCACCCCATAATATGTACACTAAAATATGTTTGAAGTTCTTTGATCTCTGTAACATTATCTGAGGCTCTGCATGGACCAAAGTAGCAATCTTCCTGCTTCATTTTCCCAAGTTTAGTAGACAGTCCTTTGTTCTTTAATGTAATCTGATTTAGGAGAGCCTTTCCCAATGACCTTGAGATGTACTGGAATTTACAACACCCAGTCATGACTAGTCTGACAAAGAATTCTGGGACTTGTAGTCCTGACACATATGGAGAACACCAAGTTAGAAAAGGCTGATCCTGGAGCTTGGACACTGCTCTCCTTCTCTCTCTAGAGCAGGGGTGTCAAACTCAAGGCCTGTGGGCCAGATCCGCCTCGGGGTGCTTAGATCTGGCCCATGGGTTGCCCTGGAAACAGCAAAGGACCGGGCCCGTGGTGCCTCTGCCAGTGAAAACAGAGCTCAGGAGGGGCGCAGGTGGCTCTCCCAAGCTCCGTTTTTGGTGGCAGAGGGTTGCAGGAAGCCGCAGCTGCAAACAGAGCTCGGGAGCCTGTTTTCACTGGGAGAACACTCAGGCCACCACAGGCGCCCCTGACACAGCTGCCATCGAGCTGGCCCCCCACCCCTCCTGAGGTCAAAAACAACCCTGATGTGGCCCTCAATGAAATTGAGTTTGACACCCCTGCTCTAAGGTGTCCCATTCAGAGATTACTTTTCTCACTGGAGAAGTCTTTGCTGTTGACTGGGATTAGGTTTCCGTGAAAATAGGACTATATGTTTCCCCAGGTTAACTACTGTTAGAGAACAACAATTATCTTTTCATGTAGCATAAATGATAAGAAAGCAGATGCATGCTAAAAGGAAGATCTTATCATTTTAAGAGTAATTATCTACTTAGCAGGATAATTTTGAGAAGGCAGTGCTTAAGCAACAACATTTCTTCATGTTCTTTCTGTTATATTGTTGCAATGGCAGAAAACCTTACAATTACAAACACAGAATCTGCAAAGAAAGGGAACAGAGAGTATCCAGAACATTTGAAAGAAAGAGTTGGAGGGTGTTTCATCAGGCAATATAAAATGCTGAATATCCTATTTGTAAATGATAAATAACAAGTTTTACATATACAGTAAATAAGGTGAGGACATTGCATATGTTCACCCTGGAAACTGGAAACTGTGAAGGCTAAATGATATTTTAAAATATAAACTTACAAACTCATGACTGTATGATCATAACTAAGAAATATTTTATAATGCCACCTTAACTTGATTGCTCAATAGTGCAATAGACAATTTAGCAACCAACACTGGTTGAAACAGATGATTGTGCCTGGAGTCTCCAGTTCTACCCCTTCCCCCAAAACAATTTCTTTGCGGGCAAAATAAAATATATAAATGTTCTAGCAACTAAATCCTTGACTTATCTTTTAACTTTTTAAAAATATAGTCACCAAGGAAAGTACCGTAGAACAACTCAATAAACTGATCCTTTTCATTTGTTATAGCTGTTGTACTTCTACCATTGTAAACTGTCATATAAAATGTGTATCTATTTTCCTTGGGAGACATAAATTCTCTGCTTTTGTGATAATTCAACATGCCAACACACGTGAGGTACTTTAACTGATAGATCAATCATTTAAAAATATCTATAGCTGATTTATCAGGTGGAATCAGTTTTAATCAGTGATCTAGTTAAGAGTTATTTCTTGGATTTTTAAAAATCTGTTTTGGGTCTGCTGTATTTCTGCATTAGATGGAGAAGAAAGCTTATAGAAGCCTACAAGATAATAGTTCTTTTTAATACTAAAAGATGAATAGCTTGGTGGATACAATTAGATTCCCTGAAATAGTTTTGACAAGGATTTCACAGTACTCAAATTTGTTTAAAATATTCAGTACTTTTTAATTTATCAAACATCAAATGATTCTTCAATTATTGGAAATACACTACAAACATACTACACATTTAAAGCTTGGGATCTTTTTTCTTCATGAATGGAAAGGTTTGAATATCGCGACATCAAATGTACAAATACACACAATCCTTTTAGTTTCGGGCTTTATTTGGTGTTCCATTATATTTGTCCCCCTCTTGTGATGTTTGCCAACAGAAGGTTATTAATTTTCAAACGTTCTGCAGAGGGAGCTTTTTACCATGTAACCCCTTTCTGGCATTTTTCAAATGTCCTTATTTGCATATCTCATTTATCTCCCCCTATTCCTTTACTCCCCAAATTGATTCATGCTTTAGTCTTATGTCTAACAGTAATAATGAACAAAACACACCAACTTGTGAATGTCATTCAAGGAATGAATGAGACAAACAACAATGGCTCTGCAGGCAGAAAACACAAGGAAAGTGTCCATAAAGGATACACTGGACATGTAATAGCATGCTTGTATCTTCTCATATGAAGAGTGATGTTTGTCCAGGACCTGCACAAGAGTCTGATGCATCTAGATTGCTCCTATGCTTCTTGTGTTGTATATGCACATTTAGAGATTTGACCCTGGAGGAATGTTGGAATCTGAAGAGAATTTTGTCTTAGTCTCTGGATAGACAAGGAAGCCGGTGAAGGTTATGTATTTGCCATGATTGCTGTAAGCACCGTAGCCATCATGCTGGTGACTGTAGAGCCAGACAATGTCACCAGATTGCAGAGGAAGCATAATGCTCTGGCTCTGCATCTCCCGCCTTTTGGAGTGGTTATCATCATAGATCATGGCCTGAACTTCATTGTGGTTTTTCATCAGCTTTACTGACATTGTTTTGAAAGGCATTTTGCCAATGGTGAATGAAAAATAGTAGGCGCCTGGAACACGGCATGCAAAGATGCCTGTTGAAAAATTGAAGTCATTCCCAATGTTCACAAACTCGGTGTCAAATGTGATGGGCTCGTGCTGGGTTTGCTTTTCATCTGATCCTAGGAGACTTTCGGAACGGGCAGCTGAAAAGGCAGAGCGAGGATCCTGTGGTCTAGCTGGTTCATCAGAAAGCAGGAGTCTTTCTGAGACTTGGTTTTGGTTGATGGAAAGCTGCTGAATGACATGAGAGGGAGGTTGAGAAGGTTCTTTTCCTAGTTCTGGAGAGCCTATTCTATTTTGGAAGTAGCTAGAAGTGTCTGGATAAATGAGGTACCCATTGAAAGTTGTATAGGGGCCCACATTGCTATACAGGGCATACTTTGGATCCCGTGTAAACGTAGCCACACAGTATCACCGTAGTCTAATTGCAGCATGGCACTTTGGCTGGCCACTTTCCGCTCTTTACGGTGATGTTCATCATATACAATTGCCTGCACTTCATTCTTGTTTCTCATTAGCATGACGGATAAATTTTTCTTGGGGTACTTTCCGACAGTGAAGGAGAAATAGTAAGCTCCAGGGATACGACATCGAAATAGTCCAGCTTTGGGGTCAAAGTCATCCCCTATGTTTACATAGACCTTATCAAAGGTGATCACCATCTCAGTGCTTCCTTCCATGCTGCTGGTCCTGGCGACAGAGAAGGCAGACCGGAATTCAGTCCCAGAATCAGCAGGGAAGCCATACACAAAGGAGCAGGCCAAGTGGAAGAGAAGGCCAAAGGAAATTTGATCTTTCCGCTGAGTCATCATATCTATTTAAAAGAAAAAAAAGGGTTGGGGTGGGGAGGAGACAGTTTAACCAATGTATTCAAAAACTGTTTTTCAACTCAAGAGTAGCCTTAAAATTGCACTTCCTTTTTTATAGCCAACAGATAAAACCCAGACACTGCTACATCTGATACCAGCTCTTCATTGGAAGCATAATAGGAATAAGTATTTTACACTGAAAATGCAACAAGATATGCAGAAGACAGTATCACAGAGTATGTCTGATATAGATATACTTGTCACTATTAATTCTCAAACCTGAAAAAAATACCTGTTAATCTGCAAAAACGTAGTATGGCTACGCCTTTGTCCTCCTTGAAATGCAGTTAGGTAGGATTAGTTTGGGGACAAGTTAGGTCTGTCCTTAGTATTGACAGGATGTCTCCAGACAAATGTTTTCGATACTGATTTTGTATCAAATTAACTGTTGCTGCAGTAACCCAACTGAGTCGTATAGTTCGGTTTTTAAAAACATTCTTAATTCTTTTTCCCCATCTAATTTACTGTTGTAATGTCCTTGTGTTTCAGTTTTCAGAAATTATTAACAGCTGTGTATTGCTATTCTCGTTATTGGGTTTTTTTTAAATATGAGACTCCATTTCATTTAGCTGGCTAGTCAAAAGCTCTTAAGATCAGCTGGCCAAAAAACATGAATATTCAGATGCTGATTCTTTGTTCTATTATATTCATTTGATTAAAGCAGAATGCAGAACTCACATCTCCACTTTCCGCCTCCTCCCAATCCCCACCAAGCTGGCCTAAATGACACCATCTCATTGCCAATAGTAACAGTAAGGATGATTTTGAGAAATCTGAAAAAAGGTTTGTGTGTGTGTGTGTGTGTGTGTGTGTGTAAGAATGCAAAGGGGAAAATATTCCTATCATAAAGCAAAACACTTTGTTGAAGTAATAGATCCAAACTCTGTGACTGCAGCGAATCACACTGGTGGGATCTAAGAAAAGATAACACCTAATGCATTTCTCCTGCTCCAGTATTTATGATTCTAATGACAGGAGGTCAAAACATGATCCGTGGTCACTTTCAATCTGAGAACAAGCCTGTCAATCACTGCCAAGACATGACGACGGAGGACATGATTCACTGTCCTCCATCTCCCAGACTCATTAAAACATCACTCAGTTGGAAGGCCTGGTGGCTGGGATCTCTTGTATGCCATCTCTCTCTCTCCCTGGCACTTCAAAACTGGTCTACAGCCTACAAATTCAGAGGACTCTTTCATCAGAGCCAAAGAATGTCTTAGGTGGATAGTTAGTATTGCAGACATGCTACTGCCATATGCCTCCATCCTACATCTAAGCAGAAAGACATTCAGAGATAATACTACTTACTCAGGGTTCAGTTTCTTTGGAGGGTCTACAGCAGAGGGTGACAGCATGACTTTGATAAATCATGTATATGATGGTTCACTAAAGGACAATACTCGCCAATAGATTTGAGAGAAACTCCAGAACCATGGGTTTTCTTAAGGGAAATCAGTGCAGCCTAATTCCTACCCCACATCTCTAGTCTCAGTCTCAGGAAAAGGGGACTATGATAACGGAAGAAAAATGAATCTCCATTCTTATTAGCCCGTCCCGCTATCCAAACTACCTTTTGGGGCTACTCCAATCACAAATCTCATTAGTTACTCTCAGAATAAAGGTTTTTGACTGAAGAACATTGTTCACTTTGCAAATACTCTTAGCAAGCCATGATAGAGATGATAACTGAATCCAAGAAAAATGAAAAAGTGTCCTTTACCCATCTTCTCACTCTTCCTATGACTGCGCCTTGGAAAAGATCTCTTGCACATTTCTGGTCCTTTAACCTAGTTATAGGATGGAAAGAACTGTTGCAACAGCAGGATGGGGGTAGCGATGGATATCTTGTTTAAGTGCTTTCCATTTGTAAAAATATTCTTTAGAATTAGACCAACATTTCACAATCTTGGTGACTTTAAAATGTGTAGACTTCAACTCCCAGAATTCCTTAGCTGGCATAATTGGAAATTGACATTTACATTTACATATCTTAAAGCTGCAAGGTTGAGAGTGCTGTAGATCAGAGGTCTCCAACCTTGGCAACTTTAAGGCCTGTGGACTTCAACTCCCAGAATTCCTCAGCCAGCTTTGCTGTTCTAGGAGTTGAAGTCCACAAGTCTTAAAGTTGCCAAGATTGGAGACCCGTGCTGTAAATCACACCTCTGTTGGCAGTCTTAGAGCAATCCTTGTTTTCTTTGGCAGAGCAAATGAATTACACATGGAAATAAAAGATTTCTGACCCTTTGGAATCAATGCATGGAACAACAACCTATAGTTGAAATAAATGACAAATAAAATATAGAGAGATCTGTTTGACAGAAGCATAAAGTAAAGGATGGCATGCCAAGCAGAGGTGATATTCAGCAGGTTCTGACCAGTTCTGGAGAACCGGTAGTGGAAATTTTGAGTAGTTTGGAGAACCGTAAATACCACCTCTGACTGGAGATTTTACAGTATTCTTCCCCTCCCACGCCCACCAAGTGTGGCACATAGAACCACATAGAACCAGTAGTAAAAAATTTGAATCCCACCATTGATTCCAGGTCATTTCCCCTACTTTAGATATTAATACTGATTAAAAACACATTTGGATTCAACCGACTCTCGTGTAATGGAGTTAGAAGTGATTTGAAAAATGGTATTTACCTCAGCAAAACTTAGGATGAATTCCTATTTTATGAACAGCATTTTTTCCTCCCCAACTACCTTCCTCTTTTGAAAAATCTCTAATAGTTCATTTGGCTGAGGGTTTTGTTTTCTTTTGTACATTCAGGGCTGGTGATGGCACGTCTTTCTTAAAACTCAAAATGTCATTTATTTATTTATGCTTAGGCTGGGAATGACAAGAATATGGTCCAGGTATGTTCAAGATGCCTCCATAATGCAACAGGGCCTACTTCTTAAATCCAGAAAAGGAACAACATTAGGTTTCTTTCTATATTTATATTCTCTGAAAGAACAATATATTCAGTATTATCCAATCAGACTCTTGTTCAGTTAACAGGATTTTCCAGTCATTTCCCCCCATTCCCAAGTTCCATGGATGCTCGATGCGGGTGAGGTGTTGGAGAGAGTATGCAGATGTTAGTAGATCCAGTTAATAGTTCAACAGAGCAGCATGTGCAGCAATAAAACAGTATCTTTGATTTCAACCAACATATATTTAGCAATGTGTTTTTCTTGCGATATTTTGACCACTGCTTCACTGGCCTCCATTTCAAATGTTATCATCATGCCCAAGCAGTCACTTCACATAAATACCAGGGAAGATTATGGACATGATGAAAGATGTTAAGGTCTGCACATTGTTAAGTACATAACCATTTAAAACAGAACTATTGTGTTCTCCAAATTCTAGCACTACTTCTGCTGATCACAGTGTAAATGATGGCACATTTGCTGAACTACTTTGGGTGAGGAAGAGAATTTGAACCATTTACAGGTGAAACTCAAAAATTAGAATATCGTGCAAAAGTTCATTTGTTTCAGTAATGCAACTTAAAAGGTGAAACTAATATATGAGATAGACTCATTACATGCAAAGCAAGATAGTTCAGCCAACGAGGACTATGAGTCTAAGAACTTTGCTTCCTGCAAAGAACACATCCCCAAGGGCTGGTTTTATTCCTTATGGGAGGGGCCATCACCTTCCAACCTTACTCCCGAGTCATCCTTGCTGCTTCAGCTGCTCTTTCCTTCGAGCAGCCCTGCGCCGCATGTGCACTGGGCACAGGCTCCCCGAGATCCTCTGCATCATTGCTGACTCCACAAGCTCCAAGGCAGCACCCCACTCTCCATTAGTCCTGGCCCCATCCCTGCATCACACGCAAGCCCCTTGTCCAAGTCCTCACTATCAGAGACTTCTGCCGTCCACACCTGCTGCCGTGAACCACAACTGTAGGCATCATGGAGTCTAGAGCACTGTTTCTCAAACCTGGCAACTTTAAGACATGTGGGCTTCAACTCCCACAATCCTTCTACCAGCATAAATTCTAGGCATTGAGGTCCACATGTCTTGCCAACTTTGAGAAATACTGGTCTAGAAGAAGTCCTAAACTGCAAATGAGCTCCTTCATAGTTAGTGCTTGCCCACCCAGAGGCAGCACTGGGGTTGACAAAGATAAGATTTCTATGAACTTTATTGATGAATGCAACTTAGCAGATGTTAAAAGATGTCTATTTGAAGTGGCAGAAGCAATTGGAAAATTCCCATACAAGACCCCACTTGTGGCTATGCTCTTAATGCCCAGAAGTCAAACAAATCAAAATGTTGTAAGTTGTAACTCACATTAAAACTGCAAACCAACTGCAATATGTTTTCTAACTACAGAAAATGAGCTTTTCCTAATCATGTTTTAAATTGGTATATTGTCAGTTCAGCTATTTGGTTAATCAATTAAATCAGTAAGTGAGATAACATATCAAGATGTTGAAAGAAATGAAACTCTATAGCTAAACAGACTATTTTACACATATCCCGAAATTGATAATAAGATGCCTTAGAAAATCCAGGCATTTTCTAGTCACTGCATTTAAACATCACAACATTGTAATGTTGGGCAGCAAAGCTCCTGATAGAGAATCTCAAATGAGAAGACTGCAAACCTGCTATTGAAGCATCCTGGTCTTCCATAACACTCAGCAGTGCTGATTCAGCTCATATGCATGCACTATTCTGCAAATAACAGTACAGACAACTAGTATCAATGATTTATTTATTACAATCCGATTGATTTGCCACCTATCTTAATTGATTGATTTATACCATACAATCCATAATAGTTAAATTATGACACATCACAGCTTGAACTATCTTCTTGCATGTAACGAGTCTATCTCATATATTAGTTTCACCTTTTAAGTTGCATTACGGAAATAAATGAACTTTTGCACGATATTCTAATTTTTTGAGTTTCACCTGTATTTGTTTCTGAAGTTTGTAGCCTGCAGCAATCAAACAACTCACTAGTTTACAGGGAGTACCACAAAGATATTACTACATTCATCATAAACTCTACTCTATACAATATAAGATTTCAGTGAAAACAGAAATGACAAAACTGAAAAATGAAGGATGCACCATATTAAATCAAGAGAATGCCCTCCATAATAATTCAGTTTTCAATAATTTCCTGAAAGTCAACAGAGAGGAGTGAATTTGATCTCCAAGGGCAGGCTATTCCAGATCAATAGTGCTGCCACTTCTGATGGTCTCCACTGCTCTTCTAGTAGGTGTTCTGACCCAAGCCTTGTTCAAATTAAACAGACACAAACTGTGTTTAAAAGCAAACCTTTTTTAATGCGGTGTTGGGAATTCAGTGCTTTCCCAGCCAAGAAACATTTAAACCTAATTGTCCGATATCAAAAGGGCTATGTATGTAGGTTTGAATGTCATTGGTTAAGTTTGAATTGTTCTTGTAAAATGTCAAATAGGATTGGTTTAAAAAGTGCGGGAAAACCCTGCACTCTGATTGGCTGGCAACTACGGCTGTTGGCTATAAGTAGCAGCCGTAGCCCAGCCAAGTTGGGTCCATTCGAGCTGTAGTCACTAATAAACTCTTCACTGAAGCTCTTCGCGTCTGACTCTTCATGCAAACTTAACAAAAAGCAAGCTCTTTCAAGGTTGCAAAAGGCTGCCAAGAACAAAAGACTAATTACTGATGAAATATCCACCTACAGAAGTTTCAAAAACAAACCAGAATAAGCAGGGCTTCAATGAGGACTATGAGTCTAAAGAACTTCTTTGCTTCCTGCAAAGAACACATCCCCAAGGGCTGGTTTTTATTCCTTATGGGAGGGGCCATCACCTTCCAACCTTACTCCCGAGTCGTCCTTGCTGCTTCAGCTGCTCTTTCCTTCGAGCAGCCCTGCGCGCATGTGCACTGGGCACAGGCTCCCCGAGATCCTCTGCGTCATTGCTGCCAGACTCCACAAGCTCCGAAGGCAGCACCCCACTCTCCATTAGTCCTGGCCCCATCCCTGCATCACACGCAGGCCCCTTGTCCAAGTCCTCACTATCAGAGACTTCTGCCGTCCACACCTGCTGCCGTGAACCACAACTGTAGGCATCATGGAGTCTAGAGCACTGTTTCTCAAACCTGGCAACTTTAAGACATGTGGACTTCAACTCCCACAATCCTTCTACCAGCATAAATTCTAGGCATTGAGGTCCACATGTCTTGCCAACTTTGAGAAATACTGGTCTAGAAGAAGTCCTAAATTGCAAATGAGCTCCTTCATAGTTAGTGCTTGCCCACCCAGAGGCAGCACTGGGGTTGACAAAGATAAGATTTCTATGAACTTTATTGATGAATGCAACTTAGCAGATGTTAAAAGATGTCTATTTGAAGTGGCAGAAGCAACTGGAAAATTCCCATACAAGACCCCATTTGTGGCTATGCTCTTAATGCCCAGAAGTCAAACAAATCAAAATGTTGTAAGTTGTAACTCACATTAAAACTGCAAACCAACTGCAATATGTTTTCTAACTACAGAAAATGGAGCTTTTCCTAATCATGTTTTAAATCGGTATATTGTCAGTTCAGCTATCTGGTTAATCAATTAAATCAGTGAGATGACATATCAAGATGTTGAAAGAAATGAAACTCTATAGCTAAACAGACTATTTTACACATATCCCCGAAATTGATAATAAGATGCCTTAGAAAATCCAGGCATTTTCTAGTTCACTGCATTTAATACATCACATTCATTGTAATGTTTAAGGGCAGTTTCAAATGCCTCAGTGATAAGAATCGTCAAATGAATAGCCTGCCAAATCTCTGATTAGCATGGACATGAAATCATTTTCTCTTTGATTCACTCATATGTCATACACTATTCTACAAATCATTCACAGTACAGACAACTAGTATCAAATGATTTATTTATTTACTAACAGGATTGATTTGGCCACCTATCTTATATGATGACTTTATACCACTCACAATCCGTTCCAAAAAAAAAATAGTTAAAAAGAAAAGTACCCTTCCCTCAGGTCAGATCATTCATCCTCACAGCTCATCCGCATCCTAGTCCAATGCTTGGGAGAAAGGCCAGCTTGTCATAGCTCTCAAGGTTAAAAGAACAGGGAACCTTTGCATCTCTGGATCCACGCTCACCCTATCTAATCTGGTAGGACAGGTAGATACTCTCATTTTTCCAAGGGTACTTTGAGAACTGTAATAAAGTGTCCTGCAATGTTAAAATATTTTGATATTATTCCAGGCATCTGTTGAGGTGAGCCACACCATATGAAAGCTTATGCCTTTTAATTAAATTTCATAGTTGGAAGAGGTACTATCAGATTCCTTCTAATTTGTGGTGAACCTGAAAGCAGTAAGAGTTACCGTGGCTTGAGAGGTCCATGAATGGGGATGTATACCAGTAGTCCTCAGATTACGTCCACTGAAAAAATCAGTTTATGACCAGTCCTCAATTCAGTCCAAAAATCAGTTTATGACCAGTCCTCAATTCAGTGCCCCTACAGTCAGGTGATAGAAGCTTGGGAGCTTGGCAACAAGCTTGCATTTACAACTCCCTCCTCCCCCTTATTGTCTCCTCCAGCTGACATTTAGCATCTTCTTTGTCTGCCTTCCCTCCACTAGATTCCCTGATACCAGGTAGCCACCAGACCTATGGTTGGCTATGTAATGCACAGTGAACCATGCTCCTTGCCATTGCCTTCCCCTCCAGCTGCCTTGCCATGCAGGAAGGCTCAGATGAGTGGCCATCCCAGGGTCACTTCCAGCCACATGTGTGGGAGACACTATGGAAACATCCCCAACTTGTTGCCTGGCAGGAAGACTGCTCTGGCTAGCAGTGGTGTGTGGCATCGTGACTCAAGGCTCCAGTCCCTTCCCTTTCCTGAGAACCACTTGCACTTGCCAGCCTGTGTTCCCTAATGCCTGCCCATGCTCCTTGGCATCTGCCACTCTACCCTGTGCTCTTTAGCACTTGCCCTCCCATCCCGGGTCTCTCCCATTGGCCTGTTTGCCTGGAACTACAGCCTCTTCCTACATCAAGATCTCATGATCCCCCGCAATGATCTGGACAGTCCTGGAGTTATGACGGTAACAGAGACTGCTGGGATTGCCATCACTAAGTGATGCAGTCACATGACATTGTGATTTACATAGTGTCCTTGACTTTTGACTGCAGTTGAGCCCAAAATTTCCAACCTTAAGCAAGGCAGTTGTTAACTGAGTTTTGCCTCATTTTGCAACTAGTCTTGCTACAGTTGTTAAGTGAACTACTGCAGTTGTTAAGGTAGTTTGGTTTTCCCATTGATTTTGCTTGTTAGAAGGTCACAAAAGGTAATCACATGACCTTAGGACCGTGATGGCGAACCTATGGCACTGTGCATGCCCGCACCTCACAGCTGATTTTTTTTTGGTTGGTTTGAAGCCTTTTTCGGCCTCCCAGAGGCTTGGAAAAAGCCTCTGCAAGGCTTCTCAGGCCGAATTATAGGCCCAATTCATCACTTCCTGTAATATCAGAAGTGACGAAACAGGCCTATAATTCATCCTGAGAAGCCTTGCAGAGGCTTTTTCCAAGCCTCTGGGAGGCCGAGAAAGGCCTCAAACCAGCCAAAAAATGAGCTGTGAGGCACAGTACAGGTAAGGGGGTGGGGGTGATGATTGCGCGCACATACGCAGGGGGCGTGGGGAGGGGGTGTGCATTGCATTCTGGGTGCTGGCACGCAAGTATGGGCATGCTGGTGCACTTGAAATTTTTGGCACAGGATGCTGCAACAGATGTAAGTGTGAAAAACAATCATAAGTCACTTTTTTCAGTGCCGTTCCAAGATTGAATGCTCACTAAATGAATGGTTGTAAGTCAAGGGCTAGCTATATGACCTCATTTTCAGCAAGCAAATTCTGTTCCCAATCACTTCCCTACCTAAGGACTATTTGTAGTTTTATCACTGACTGTTTCCATCATTGGTTTGCGCATGCCCAAGATGGCGAACGCTCCTTGAGTAGGCTCCGTTTGGGGGATCGTGGGCTGTCGAGGTTTTGGGGAGCAGAGACGTCCCCCGTCGCTGCAAGTTGCCCAGGAGTTTTCCTGAGGGCTGCGGGAGCTGTTTGTGCCTTTTTGCAGACAAATTTGGCTGGCGGAAAGGCTCTTGAAGTCCTCGCTCTCTCAGCCTCGCAGCGTCGGCGGCGGATTCCATTCGTCAGCTTGTCAGCTGTTGGCGCCGTCAGCTGTCTGGCGGTCTGGCGGTGTCTGCGGCGTGGTCCTCAGCGGCGCTGGATGCCTGTCAGCTGTGTTGGTGGCCTCCCAGCTGGGTGTCGGTCTGCCTGGAGGTGCTGGCGTTCCGGCGGCGGAGGAGCTGACCGACCGGTGGAAGGGTTGGCAGAGGCTTGGCGGCAGCAGGGGCGGTTGGAAGCCAGATCGCTGCGAATGCTGAGGCCCGAGTTTTGCCTGCTGCCTGGGCTGGCGTTGGTCTCGAGCAGCGGTCTGCTACACTGCGGTTCTGGAGGCGGCTGTAATATCGTTCCGGGGCCCCCCAGCACTGTCTGCGGGCCGCCCTGGGGCTTCTCAGCCCATAGTGACTGTTCTTTGGGCTTGGTGCCTCTGGGGGTTGTTGGCCCGTTGTTTTCCATCTTCTGGGGTCCTGGCTATTGCTGGGATGGGGCAGCGGTGTGCTGGGGGCTTTGCTTTATTATGCCCTTGGCGCCGCTGTCCTCCCTCTTTTCCTCTGGGGGTGTAATTCCTGGAGGAAGAGGCCCCATTATGACGACGCTGGGGTGGTGCAGGCCTGGAGTTCGAGGAGTCGGACTGTGGGCATTGCCGGTTTGGCCTGGGTTGGACAGATAGGCGCCGGCCGGGGGGGTCAGCTGTGGACTTTACATCGGAGGAGTGACCCCTGCGGAAGGTTTGGCGTCGGATCCTGGACCTGGGGCTGTGGTTTCGATCTTTTGCCACGCTGGACTTGTTTCTCTGGCTCGAACTTGCTCTCCGGACTTGGCCGCACCTATTTCATTCTACTCCTAGACCGCAGGTTACCTGCCTTCATGCGCTGCTGCTTTTGCCCTTTGTGACATCTTGAACCCTCCTTTTGGCTGCCTTGGAAGTCATTTTACCATCAATGACTATTCCCGTTTATCTGTTTTTTCCACTCTTGGACTCTCTTCTCCCCTTTGGACCTGGCTCTTTCCCATTGCAGTGGGAGGGCAATGGAGGGCACAAACTCCCCCTGTTGTGAGGGGACAGGGGTTTGGTTTGGCATCACCATCCCACCATAAGCCACTGCGGTGAGAGAGCAGTGGCTTGGCCATTTCAATCTTGGCCCTAGCACCGGTGAGAGAGCTGCTTGTTGGTGGGGTTGTTGACTGGCTGGGTTTGGCCTTTGGATGCCCGGTCCTTTTTTGCATGTTCCATCAATGCTACAATCCGACTGTTTTGCCCTTCTTTTCCCCCTTTGAAATGTGATAGATGCTAGCCTACTCATCGTTGGAGCTACGGGCCCTCCAGACTGTTCCCCTGTCTTTGGAGTGGCCCTTTGGGTTATCGAGAGCCTACCTCAATGACGGATCTTGGGATCCTGAGAGGTGGCATGGCAAACCAGAGGGCTAAATTTTAAATTTGGGACAAAGGGGAAGCTTTTAAATTTTTTAATTCGTTGTTTTAAGCGGTTAGGGAAGGGGTGGGTGTCAGTGCGGTCTACACAGTTCCAACGGCGGCCTTGAATGACCCGGGGGTTGGGTTTATTTTAATTTTATTTGGCTTGTTTACTGTTTAATTTTGTTTTATTGTAAATTTTTCTCTGTTTTAATGTTCGACGCCCTGAGTCCTTAGGGAATAGGGCGGCATACAAGTCGAATAAATAAATAAATAAAAATAAATATACACAGTATAAACCAGTGGTGGGATTCAAATATTTTTTACTACCGGTTCTGTGGGCATGGCTTGGTGGGCGTGGCAGGGGAAGGTTACTGCAAAGTCCCCATTCCCTCCCCAGTCCACTAACCTGCTTTCCAGCTCCGTTCTCCTGTGCAGGACAACAAAAGTAGACCCAGCCAATCAGCTGGGACTCGGGAGGCAGAGAATAGATGGGGATGGGGCCAGTCAGAGGGGGTATTTGCCAGTTCTCTGAACTACTCATAATTTCTGCTACTGGTTCTCCAGAACTGGTCAGAATTTGCTGAATACCACCTCTGGTATAAATTCTCTTTTTGCACCCTAAAGATTAATTAATGTATAATGCATGAGGGAGGGAAGTTGGGATTGTTGCAGGGTGGGATTCTACCGGTTCTGTCCACTTCTGTGGAACCGGTTGTTCTGAAAAGCAGCAAACAGAGACCATACATAGAACCAGTTCTATGTTTGCTGCTGTTTTGGCCCACCTGCCTGCCCGGGCTCTTAGCTGACCTTTATTTCCTGCGTTTTCAACTGCAGCTGCTTTGCGTGACACAGCTGCGGTTGAAAAAGCAGGAAAAAAGGGCTTTTTCAACTGCTGTGCACCCACACGCAGTGCTGCTCAGCTGTCCAGGCAGCTAGATGACGATGATATACATGCGCATGCAGCAAAATGTAAAATCACTGAACCGGTAATTATACCAGTCGGATCCCACCCCTGGATTGTTGTCTGCACTTTTGAAGAGTTGCTGCAATCATTTTATAACCCTTCCCATCCCTCCACTTCTCATTCTTACTTCCATTTATTCACAAGCATCCATGGGTGTTTTCAGGGATGTACTAATGTCTACCCAGGCTTATATTTTACAAAGCAAATATTAAGACTGAGTGAGGAAGTGTGTGTGTAGCAGTAAAGGTGATAGCAAATGACATACAGACAGGGAAGTGGAGGCAGCATCTGGAGGTTGGCAGCTATTATAAGCAGGCAAGAGGAATATTAATGAATTGTCAAGATCATAAGCTACAGTGAGCAGCATACCTTGCCACAGCGGCGCAGTGGTTAGAATGCAGTATTGCAGGCTAATTCTGTTGACTGCTAGGAGTTTGATTCTCACCGGCTGAAGGTTGACTCAGCCTTCCATCTTTCTGAGGTGGGTAAAATGAGGACCCAGATTATTGGGAGCAATATGCTGACTCTGTAAAATGGCTTAGAGAGGGAGCCCAGCACTGAGCTGAGCAGCAACTGGAAAAGGAACAACCAAACTGAAACAGCATGTCATCCCAACTAGTGGAAGAACTTTTGGAAAAAGGCAAACGCTGTATGCTACTTTGAGAATTTTGTTTGACTGAGTGTTAACAGTCTGAGTATTAAAGACATAGTTATGTGGCAACATCACCTTGCAAAGTCCTAGAAATGTGGACTTGATCCAGAGCAATAGACTATTGATGGGGAATGCAATAAAAGAACCCTCACATTACAGTTTACATTTTGTGACCTAATTATCAGAAACCAATGACCATATGTCACTAATCAATGTAAGAGCATAGGACAATACTTTGTTTAGGAGAAGTTTCTACCTTTGCTGAAATGATCTAAAGCAGGAGTGATTCCTATCATTTATGCATTATAATAATAAACCACACGGGGATTTCAAGGTTAATATGCTACAGCTGAATGAGCAAATCCTCAATAGGTAGTTTGAAGGACTGAACTCTAAAGCTTTCACTTCAGCTTGTTTTGTGCATTTGGAACAATTATTTCAGCAGTTGCTCAGCAGCTTTCTGGTCCCAGAGAGACTCTCTCTTCATATTAGACATTTTTTCAGTGCTTAATCATGGCAGAAATTCTCAGCTGTTCTTCTGGTACCAGAGGACCTTTAGGTCTCCCAGAACATTATTTAACTGATGCTAATGCTGGTGAAGGGATGACTTATCTCTCTCATGAGAATTCAAAAGGAATCTCAATAAAGTAAAACTCTCTTTACTGTGTATGCTTTCAGGATTTTAGAGCATGCAGAGAAACACACTATTTGAAGAGAACCATCATACATCCTTTGCCTTTGTCTTCTTAGGTGTGCAAACATTTTCCAATGTGTAATTGTGCCAAAGATACAACTAACACCAAAGAATAAAATGTGTGAATAAGATGACTTAAGTTCTTACTCTATACCCAATGCATGTATGTATGTATGTATGTATGTATGTATGTATGTCCTCATGTTCAGGGGTGGGATCTGACTGGTGTAACTACCGGTTCGGTGATTTTACATTTTGGCTTCCTGTAGTTGTATTAGACCCACAACTCTCGAAACCTCCTATCTGAGAAGGACAGTTTGGGTAAGCTTACCAAGAATGTTTGACTGCAAGTTTCATTTAGGTTTCATTTCTTGCTTTAATTGATAACTTAAATAATATCCACAGGACCAATTATTGTTACTAATTGCTATCTCAAGTATTCAAATGTTCTACTCTATGTAGCTCAAATAACAGAACCAGAAGATATTAACAGACTTAAGAGTAACACACACACACAATTGGGGTGAGAGATAACCCAGGATAGAATTCCCCATGAAGTAGGTCAGCAAAGACCGAGTATGCAGCAGGACAGATTGTGAAATGAAGAACAAAGTGAGTAGCAGGGTGTCCGAAATAGACCTAAAAATGTACAAAGCTTCAATTATACAATTTTGGTGGCCATCTTGTTTTGTTTTTTCAATATACTCTGTAGATTCCCTTGATTGGTAAAGGGCAGGAAACAGAAGAGAAGAAAAATGAAATTCTATTGCTCGTCCTCTGACAATAGTCAGGAGCATTCCATTTTTCAAGATTTGGTTGCAGGTCACAATTGTTTGCCACAGCATTATAAAGGGTCAGCATGAATGTCTTGTTTCTTTGCCCTGAAGGTCAGCAGACAGAGTTATAGAAATGCTAGTCCCATAATTGGACTGACAGTCTAAGCCGGAGGGCCTTTTTTACTCAATAACAGCTTTTTCTAGAATTCTAAATACTGTTATGACTGTATCCAGATCGAAGGGTTGCTTAGTGAATAACACAGAGGGGTGTGTGTGTGTGTTTGTGCGTGCGTGCAAAGTCTTTCTGCCAAGAGGTACAGATGTTTAGCATAAAGGATGAAAATTAGGGCAGTGATCTCACCAGTCCGCTGGGTCTAGCTCTAGCCTATTCAAAGTCACCACTAGGATTCGGATTGTCCGAATCGTCTGAAAAGATGTAAATTTTGATGCTTGCCAATCTGTTTTCTTGAGATACTCTCAGAACTGACAAGGCCATTCAAGGTCAAATTGGTTTAGTTTGGGTTTTATGGCTATTTTTTAAAATGATGAAATGTGGTTGAGGTGGAGATTATTAATTAGATTATGTATTAAGAGTGAGATTAATTCTTTCTTTCTGTACTGTTCTCATAACATCACCTTTCCCCAAGATACCGTATTTCAAGGGTATGTGAATTACAGTACCGAAAATGTACTATGTGAAAGCTAGTCCATGTAATTTAATCTAAAGGACATATTTTCCTGGATTTGCACTATAGCATTGCTTCTTCTGAGTGTTTGGTAAATAACTTGGTAGCATGTGTGCACTGCTTAGGATTCTTTATCTTCCTAGAGAATACTGGTTGTTTGTTGTTTTTTCTTTTCATATAATGAAAAACATGTTTATCTTAAAGTGACTAATGCTATTCATCACATTTATATGTTCTCCTTTTCCCAAGAACCCGAGAGCAGCCCAATTGGAGTGATACAAATGATGAGATAGGAATTGCCATCCACTAATGAGATTTCCAGAGCTTAGAAGTTATTAGATTCCCAAGCCCACTTTCAAAGCTCACATTTTGTCATTGTTGGTTTAAATGTTTTATTTGAACAGGAACTGTTTGTAACAGGAAAATAAGTTGTAACAATATCTGCTGTTCTGAAATACTCGTTCCAAAGTGCGACAAAGATTGTTTTCTTAAGCTCTATCTTCTCTTATTCTAATATAGTGTAATGATGCTTTAATGATCAAGTCTTTTAAACAAGAACAGTCTTGTTTTCATGTTAAAATGTTGTAATGATAACAGAATAACAGAATTGGAAGGGACCTTGGAGGTCTTCTAGTCCAACCCCCTGCTCAAGCAGGAAATCCTACACCATTTCAGACAAATGATTATCCAATCTCTTCTTAAAAACTTCCAGTGTTGGGGCATTTACAACTTCTGGAGGCAAGTTGTTCCACTGATTAATTGTTCTGTCAGGAAATTTCTCCTTGGTTCTAAGTTGCTTCTCTCCTTGATTAGTTTCCACCCATTGCTTCTTGTCCTGCCCCCTCAGGTGCTTTGAAGAATAGCTTGACTCCCTCTTCTTTGTGGCAGCCCCTGAGATATTGGAACACTAGGCCTTCTTTTCATCAAGCTAGACATACCCAGTTCCTGCAACCGTTCTTCATATGTTTTAGCCTCCAGTCCCCTAATCATCTTTGTTGCTCTTCTCTGCACTCTTTCTAGAGTCTCAACATCTTTTACATTGTGTTGACCAAAACTGGACATAGTATAAACCTTATAAAATGGTACTAACACTTCATGTGATCTTCATTCTATCCCTTTGTTAATGCAGCCTAGACTGTGTTAGCTTTTTTGGCAGCTGCAGCACACTGCTGGCTCATATTTAAGTGACTGTCTACTAGGACTCCAAGATCCCTCTCACAATTACTACTATTGAGCCCGATACCATCTATACTGTACCTATATATTTGATTTTTCTTGACTAAATTTAGAACCTTACTTTTTTCACAACTGAATTTCATTTGGTTAAATAGGACCCAATGTTCAAGTCTGTCCATATCCTTCTGCATCTTAAGCCTATCTTCTGGAGTGATGGCTATTTCTGCCAGTTTGATGTTGTCTGCAAATTTGATGAGTTCCCCATCTATCCTGATCTAAATCATTGATGAAGATATTGAAGAGTACTGGAGCTAAGACCAAGACTTGAGGTACCCCACTGTATACTTCCCTCCATGTAGATGCATTTCCATTGAATGTTGAGTGCAGTTGGTCAGCCAGTTACGAATCCATCTGGTGGTGATGACCCACTTTTTTTCTAGTTAACAAGAAGTAGGTTGTGGTCTACTTTATTAAATGCCTTACTGAAGTCTCAGTAAATTGTGATGTGTGTGTGTGTGTGGCAACTTAATGGACTTCTTTTGCAAAGATTTGTGGAAGTAGTTTACGCTTGCCTTCTTCCTAACACTGGGAGAAAGTGACTGGCTCAAAGTCATCCAGCTGGCTTCATGCCTAAGATGGGACTAGAACTCACAGTCTCCCAGGTTCAAGCCTGGTATTTTAACTGTTTTACTAAACTTTCTCATTTAGGTGGATAAATAAAAATGGTTAACCTTGAATTTTCTTCAAGATACCTAATTGATTGACATCCTTTTAGTAATCAATCTTCAAGGTTTACTAAGAGGTACTCAACAAGGTATTCTCAGCAATACTGTTTTGCCATCATTGTCCTCATACAGGCCTTATGTAGTTGCTTCTTCTTATGAAATATGCCTCTTTTTGGCCATGGCTATAATTTGGGCAATAAAGATAATTGTTGATACTATCTTCCTGTTGGAAAAGGATTTCAAATTTTGCTTATCATTCATGAGAGAGATTAATCTGATGTCTGGCTTCTTTTTCACCAGTGAAACACAACAGCAAACTGAATAGTATATATGAGCTCAGGAAATTCCAAACCAGGCTACCTGTTTAACCGATCAACTCTTTCTCCTTTGTGATTAATATTTATATGTTACGGTGTAGGTATATACATGTGTATGTGTATATTATATCTACATGTGTGTTATGTAGGTGTACACTTTTTGAGAGCGGGCAACAGAATTTCATTTTAAATGTGTGCCAGAGTGCCTACAGAAAAAAATGATGATAAAGGTTATCTTATCTTTCAGTAGCAAAATTACTTAAAAAAATATTTATCCAGAATTATTTTCAAAAGGTTGCTTGTTTTATTTTTTTATTGTTCAGAAAGTGGCTGTTATTAATAATTCTTGGTCTTTTAAGACTTGAGCACAGTACAGGACAATACTCAGCCAATTGCCATGAAGTCTTGTTTGGTTGCGGACAAAAATCCAGAGGTTTTCATATTTAAATGACTTTACAGGTCCTGTTGAAACTAACACACTAGCACAAAATTTATCCTGCTCCAATGACATTCCTCTTACGCACTTTGATCAACCATCAGACTAAAGATAAATTGCATGCTTTCTAGTTCAAAGTATTTCCTTCAGCAACTTCTCTCTGTCATCCAATGCTCCCTCTTTCTCCAAATCATCTAGTGAACCTTCTCAACTTCATGCTGTAGTCAATCATCACCCTTTAGTAATTTTCCAGTTAGAAAAAAAAATCAAACTACTCCTTTCATATGATTTAACATTTTATCATTTCAAGAACAGCGCCAGACTAGTTTTTTTACTGTATAATTCTTACTTAATTCATGCCAAATAACCAGACTGTAACAATACGTCAGCTCCATGAATGTCATTTTCTCAGGCAGATTTATGGTTTTGGAAAATTTCAGATTCAGGTCTTAGTAGTACAAATACATTGTCCTTGTTGATGGATTCACTTACTGTACTAGTTCTTCTATATTATTTAGCAGAATACATTTAGGAATTAAGCTGTGAATTCCACAAGATCGTTGAGGTCAGATTAGCCATAGATTCAATCCAGAGATAAAAAAAATAGATAAAATTATGAGGGTGATAGTTTATTCTTCAAGATTGTGGGTTGGTTTCTGAACATTTTGTTACCAGTCTGAGTAACAACTTCAGCAGAATTTAGGGGGAAAACAGGTTTGGAGAACAAACCCTCCCACTCTCATCCTACATCCACCCTCATCCTACACCCAGAGCTACAGATATTTGCCACTATTGCAAAGATAAAATTATATGATTTATAGATCAGTTTCATTTTCTATAAGAGTAAAAATACATAGTTGCATCCTTTTCTGCATTGTCTTTCTGATGGTTTGTAGAAGCAACAGCCTCTATAAAGTTTATAAATAAAATAATCCATTTCATATTTTTTCAGTCTTCAGTGCAGCATGTTCAATTTAGGCATGCATTTGAGAATTTAAATAAGGGGTTCCCAAACTTGGCAACTTTAAGACTTGTGGACTTCAACTCCCAGAATTCTCCAGCCAGCAGCTGGCTGGAGAATTCTGGGAGTTGAAGTCCACAAATATTAAAGTTGCCAAAATTGGGGACCCCAAATTTAAATTAAAATGATACACACTTTTATATTGGTGTTTTGACAGTCCTTTTTAAAAACTGATTTTCATTAGTATATTTTCATTTGTTACTCTTATTAGTACATGGATTTATATCTCTGTCCCAGGAAAACTGCAGCACAATATCTAAAAAGACTATAATTCCAAGATGAGTTTGGCTGAGGGACAGAATGTCTAACAGTTAACCCATGGTCATCCAGCTGGCTTTCATGGATAAGGTGGGACTTAGAATTCACAGTATCCCACTTTCTAGCCTCGTGCCTTAACCACTAGACCAAACTGGCTTCATTCACACATACAAACCTCATGCATTTCTCTATCAGTCTTACTATTTGGATTAGGTAGCTCCAAGAGAATGGGAATTGGAACTCTTCCTTTTCGTCTAGGAATGCTGGCCCAAGCTGCATGGATGCTGAGCTCAATCAATGATTTTCCTGTAGTCAGCATCTTCCCTGCTGAAACCTAATCAACAGTTGTGAGCTGAAAAAAAGTGTTTTCACATTTCCCAAGGGCCTGAGGCTGTCAGTGGTGTGAAGATGTATGCGTGGATATGTGTAATGCAATGGTGAAATAATACTTCTCTCTCTCTCCCCCCTCTCTCTCCTCCTCTCTCTCTCTCTCTCACACACACACATCTTTGCAATCTGTCAGATGCTTTAATATTGTGATCAGTTTCTTTTCCTGGCTGAGTTATTCCTACTGGAAGCCTCAACCCTTTGATCCAACACAGCAAGAATTTTCTTTCTTGTTCTTTACTCATTAGAGCAAAGGGTTACTTACACAGTAACTTATACAGGGGAGGTGTGATAGTAAAATGTTGGAACAGGCTTGAGAAAATACATACATCAGTAGGCCTGGGGCATTTCTTACTAACTAGTATATTTTACATGGCTGAATGTAAAAAAAAGGAAAAAAGCACTGGAAATACTATATTTGCACAGTAAAACTAAACTAATTAAGTAAATCTCAGACTTTAATGTTGCAATATTGGCATTTCAAGATCCCACCCAGCTGTGTTAACAGGAAGAGTTTTACTTGTCTTGCTAATTGATGCTTCTGATCTTGCCAAAGGGATAAGAATGTGCTACATCCTTGGGCTACGCTGCCAGAAATTACAATGGACACAATGCAGGAATGAGAAAGCTGGATCATTGTCTTTAGTCCACCATCCTTTGTGATCCTTTCAAGTGCCTCCTAAGTGGATAAAAGGGCAAGAAGGGGAAGGATATCCCCAGTTATTTCTTCATTATATGGATAGCCTGCTGTAGAACAAGGCACAAGATCAAGCTTTTAGACAGCAATATGCTTCTTATTCATATCACAGAGCAATCTGAGCTTAACTTCTGTTGGGAATCTGGTGAACTCTGGAATTTCTCAGGAAATCCAGAAGGAAGAAGAAATAGGTCGAACTATGAGAATGGGTATGAGTAAAGTCTATGCTGATGTGGACCTTCCATATTCACTCCATAAATGCAACTCCCTATCTAATTTAGTGGATATTATATTGGGGACATTTTAGTGGTATGGTGGCCATTAGAGGTGAAGTTCTCACCTCACAATCAGGAGGCTGTGAGTTTGATCCTAGGTAGTGGCAGATATTTCTCTTTCTGCCCACAATGAGTAATTGTCTGCTGCGAAATCCACATAGGCATCGGAAGGGCATCTGGCCTGTAAATGCTCAGACTCCATTCAGTCGCTCCAACTTCATCCCGATGCAAGGGATTACAGGGTTGTTAAAAGAAAAAAAATATTGGGGAAGTTCTGAGCATATCTAGCATTGTTAAGTTCAAACTGAATAATAATACAATACCACTTGTGGCATTACTTTTGTTCACAAAGAACTGGGCAGCAACTGGGACAGTTCAGATTTTAGTTTCTTGGACTGGAAATAACAGTGCAACACCTATAAAGTTGATTTAGGAGAAGAAGCATAAGAACTAATTAGACTGTCTAATTAGACACCCCCTACAGACCTCTTAGGAAAGGGGTGAGGTCAATAGTAGACAGTCTATTAGGTCCTTTCAGGGGTGGGATGGATCTTGAGTCTTTTAGTTTGTTGTTTACAAAATTGTAGAAAGCATGGAATTGGTGTGGCTAATTAGATTTAGACTGTCTACTATTGACCTCACCCCTTTCCTAAGAGGTCTGTAGGGGGTGTGCATAAGTGCACCAACGTGCCTACCGTCCCTGTCCTATTGTTTCTTTTATTTTTCTTATATGTATTCATTTCATGAATTCACAACTATGTTTATTCTTGTAAGCGATTGACAAATAAATTCATAAATTCATAAACTAGATGGTAGGTATGACTTAAACTGTGCCTTATCCAATGCACTGATTGCTAAGTGCCACTAATGTAACATAACATAGAATAATAGTATTGTAGGACTTGAAAGGACCTTAGGGGTCTTATAATCCAATTGCCTGCTCTGACAAGAATCCTTGGAATATCCCAGACAAATCTTAAACTAGATTATCAAGGCAGTTGTTTAAGACTGGGTCATATCTGCTGTATTTAAGAAGCAGGATTCCCAGGAGACTTGCATAAATGTTTATGGTTGGATTCAAACAGAAGTGTCCAATCAATCAATTATTACTCAATTCTATGTAATGCTCTTAAAATATGGGCTAATTACAGAAGAAGCTGCTTAGCTTCTTGCTTCAATATTGTTTATTTTCATGAAGATGAATGTATTAAAAAATCAGTAGAGAGATAACAATTCATATAGATTGCAAAACGTAATCTTTAATTTGTTTTTTAAGAAGAATGTTTTTGCTCTTCTTGGTATGCTTAGAAATGCCTCATTGGTTCCAATATATCCAAATAAGTAATAAAAGGATATTCCTTTCCTTTCAAAAGGAATTACAAATGCAAAGTGGAAAATGTAGAGACTTGACCAAATTTGAAATACACAGCACACAATTCAAAACATCTATTGGGGCTTAAATGTTATTGAATATGTTTCATAAATTGAACAAGTCAGAGATTACATTATTATATTTTTGCAAACTAAACAGGGCAATTGATATACAACAATCGGAACACCAACAGAAAGTAAATATTAAATTTACTGTGATTATTGCACTCAAAGAAAACTGGAACAAGATCTTTCTTTATTTAATATAGAACTACAATGTTAATTCCCAAAATATCTACCTACCTATCTTATCTATCTATCTAAAAAAGAAAGAAAAAGATGTGTTGAGGATTTTTTTTCTGTTTTAAAAAAATTCTTGACTATGAGATTCCTAAAGAATCTCAGCTTCCACATAAACATACAAAACAGCCCTTAAAGCAGTAGAGAAAGGCTTGGAAACTTGTGGTCAATGGTTATATTCTTGCCAAATTGTTGCTGCTAGTATCATTACCATCATCATCATACCATCATCATCTTCTTCTTCATTCTCCTCCTCTTCATCGGCATCATCATGACATCTTTTTGGACTGTCCTTCATGATTAGGATAGTGTTTTGTAGTGGTTTTGCTCCATCCTTAGTAGCAGTTTCAGTTGGGGGAACAGATCAACCCAGTGGCTATTTTCTTGTGAGTCTCCTCCCTCATTCCCTGCTGGGATCTTTCTCCCTTCCTAATAACATTTACCTGAAGTCACTGGGAAAGATCAATTAATGGCTTGGCGTTTGGTACCAGTGATCAGATGATGATAACCAGATGGAATGGTGATGTTGAACTCTATGAGGGTCTGGATATGATAGAACAGGTTTTTAAATTGAAATTTAGTAGGATGGAGATGCTGTTCATTCAGCAGCAGAGAGAAGTGCTTTTCAGATATTCTATTTTGGATGACTTGTCCAGTTTTAGTATTATTCACCTTGATAGAGACCACACTGGCTCTTCACCTCTTCCTATTTTGATTCCATCCTTGACCTCTTCCTTCCACTACATAACATTTCATTTTACCAAGAAGGGATAAGACACAAACCTTAAATGGACTGAATCATAAAAGTTGAGTAGATCTGCATGCATTGATTATGTTACCTATTAATTCAGTCTACTGAAACTGGATGCTACTGTTATAGAAACAAAAGACTTAAGTGTGAAAGACTATTGGAAGAGGAAACATGACAAATTAGTGGTCCAAATGATCTAATCAAGATTTTATGGATTATATTTCAGAAAACTGAATGAAGCAACTGATGAGAGTGCTAAGTATGTTCAGAATTCCAAAATACCAATTTGTTACTCTGATTCATGAAACCAGAAAATATCAGAGTTGGACAAAACCAGATCTGAGAAGTTATGGATCTTTTAAAAAGGATATGATAAGTTATATCTGTTAAGGATGAAACCAGTTTGATGAAGTGGTTAAGGCATCAAGGTAGAATTTGGGGAAGGTGAGTTCCAGTCCTGCTTTAGGCACAAAGCCAGCTTGGGTGACCTTGCTCCAGTCACTCTCTTTCAGCTCTAGGAAACAGGCAATTACAAACCACTTCTGAAAAACCTTGCCAAGAAAACTATAGGGACTTGTCCAGACAGTTTCCAAGAATTGGATATGATTGAATGAAAGGGGGAAAAAATCAAGACTGATTCCTGAAGACTCCTGCCTCTGCTTTGCCCCTGAATGTCAAAGGTAAACTTAAGAGTCATAGTGAAATACAGAGCAACATAGAGACCAATTCCAGGTCCAGCTTTATTTCCTTACTATTGTTTGCCTTTCCTTCCTTCCTTCCTTCCTTCCTTCCTTCCTTCCTTCCTTCCTTCCTTCCTTCCTTCCTTCTTTCTTAACATTGCAATAAAGACAGTTACCATATGGCTGAATGGGATGATATCCTCAAAAACAAAAACAAAAAATGTAAGCCTCTTATTATACATCAAATCCTGGGAGAAGAGAAGCTGCCAGAAATTTCCATAGCATCAAAATGAATAATTGAAGCAGAACCCATTCAATTCCTGCATAAATACAGAAGAAAGTGCTGGATAATTGCCCCCCTTACCCACAACCCCCAAAACAAAAACCTGACCTAAGAACTTTGAGAGTGTTGGGAAAGAGGTCATTGCAAAAACTATGGGTGTGTAATTCTGTATTTGACCAACCTTTCAATCAGAAGACAACCCTTTTGCAAAAAATATAGCATGCTGGTGAATTAATTCAGGAAGAAGCATCACCTTTACAGCTCCTTATCTGCTTGGAAAAATGATGCTTTGGATGATTAGGTTTTGCTCCAGGACTGAATGTGGTAATCTTGTGCTACAAATGAAATGAACTATCCCTCCTTCCCTCCAGATATGTTCTACATTCTGTCATTCCCCAGAATGTCCAACCTCTCTCCTGTTATAAATCCCAACCCCACATGAGAAAAAGGCAGGCAAGAAAGGATAAAGAACAGGTGGTGTCCAGTGCTGATGTTAACAGATAGTAGTTTGGGCCTCTTGAGTTGCCAAGTATCTTAGACATAAGATAGGCTTTCAATAGTTTTATTGAAATGATTGCTAGTCGACAATGTCTACCTTTCTTCCCAGATACGGGTATAAATGGGAGACTGGTCCTTTTTCCTGGCCCGCCCCCACACCTGTGGTATACATAATTATACACCATCCTTTCTTTTTGACATTTTATCAGGCAGCTTGCAGACAAGAATGAGAACTGTAGATGTAAGTGCAAAGGGGACACCAGAGGAAAGGGTTTGTTTCTAAAGCCTTGGGGCGAATAGATGAATCTGACCTAAAGACCAGGCGTATATAGTTTGAGGTGATAAAAGAGAAAGAATGACCCCTGTTTTCTCCTGCTCTGGCTCAGATGCCAGGATTCTGCATGAGGAGGGATTAAATCCATTTCACCCAGACCCAATTCCAGATAGAACAAAGCCCCATAAAAACAAATCATGCATCAAAGGGTAATCCCATCTGTCCTCCTGATTTCCCAGGCAACCCACCCCGCCACCCCCTTTCTTTCCTCCATAATGAGATGCTCCCCTCCCTTTAGAAGGATAATGCTAAGGAGAACCCCGTGTTCTATGCAACCTACACACACACACACACACACACACTTACACATAATTCATCCGAGGGAGAGACCACTATATGGGGTGGGGGGTGGGGGTGAAGAGGGGAAGAAAGAAGAGGGGAGGGAAAAAAAAAGAAGAGACCATGAAAAGAATCCCGGGGGGGGGCGCTGCCTTTTCTTTCTTTTACCTCAGGCGTTGAATTCAGGAGCCTCGGGGGGGCTGGTGCGGCGGGGCTGGGTTTTTTGCCTACCTGCTGCCCAAGGAGTCGTTTTCACGCGCTAATAGAGACTGGAGGGAGCCGGCTGGGGAGCTGTTGCTGCTGCTGCTGCTGCTGTAGCCGCCGCAGCCACTGCGAGCGTCGCTACCGCCTCTCCCGCACTGCCAGCGTTTTGAGGCGCCGTCGCTACGAAGGGCGGGCGGGAATGGGCGTAAAGCGCAGTGGCTCCGGTGCAAGATCGGTGACCGAAGGTGGAGCCTGCCCGGAGAAGAAACGGAGGTGGGACGGCGGCGGGGCGGGGAACGCGCCTGCCTGAAGGGACGTGACTACACGTTACACTTCTTGGGAGATGTTAATCCCGGGCGGGAGGTGCTGCGGGGAGACCGCTTTCTAGTCCCGCTTTCTAGTTCTGCCTTCTCCCCTGCGGCAGATCGTGTCTGTGCAGGAGGCCAACAGGTGCAGCTCTCTCTAGCCGGAGGGTGCGGAGATGGGAGGCTGCACCAGCTGAATTTCCCCTTCTCGAATGCACAGGGGTTGGCTGGTCCTTATTCCTGACTTTCTCTCCCAGCCACAAAGCGGCCGTTGGTAAAACACGGGTGGAGAATTCCCAAGAGACAGGCCACCTGGGCAGGCTTATTTTTTGGCGGGAAGTTGGGGGCTGCTTTCGCCTCTCCCTCCGCACGTGCTTTGTGGCTTGACCCACTGGAAATGCGGTGTGGCAAATTCTCACCACGCTAACCTTGGTGTTTGTTGGTGGTTCCTGTTGCAATCTTCTACAGAGGACACTTTGAACCGCAAATTAACCAAACGCGCTTGAGATTCCACCTTGTGCAGAGACAGCCCAATTGATGAACGGCTGTGGTGGAAGCAAGAAACGCGGCTGAATTAAAAAAAAAGAAGAAGATAGATGAACTTATGGTTCCTCCTCAAGTAGATAAGAAAAAAAATGGACTTAAAAAACATTTTGCTATAGCACCAGAGGTACTACCCCTCCCTGAGCACCCTACATACCCCTTTTCTATGCTGTGCATCCCTTTTCTATACTGTACAGTGAAATAATTAAACATATACCTGATATGTGGTAGGAGGGAGAGGCAGCAGACAGATAAGAGGGGCGTGAACCTTGGCCAAGAAAATAATGTGAGAAAACATCTCAGACAAGCTCTTCCTTGGGTTCACACAAAAATAAAGCCAGGGAAGTGAAAGCACAATCACACTTGCAGAATTCTGTTACTATAGCTGATACAATACAACATTAGATTCTTAGTCTGATCTACCTTGTTGGGCTAATGGTACTATGTTCCTACATGAGACTTACCATTGTTTTAGGTTTTCTGTCCTGGCTAAGAAGTTATATCCTATGAAAATAGAATGATATGCCTCTGGAGATTTCTTCCCACCCCCCACGAGAACCATGGCTGAGCCACATTGTCTTATTTTATATTACAAGTCTGAAAGCACACCTACTCAGCCAAGCATTTTCCAGAGCTTTGAAAGTTCATGTCTCAATTCTCATTGATTCAAGAACGTGCTATCTGAAGTTTTCATTAATTGAAGGTTAGAATGAAATTCCCACATATAATGAGGAAATTTAGTTATTTTTCAAATTTATATACTTTTGTCTACTTTGTGGGGATAATGCAAAGATATTTGGAGTAAAGCTAACTGTGTACAACACTGGGTTGCTAAACTAAATGTTGGGTTGCTAAACTAAATGTTTTTTCTTATTTGCAGACAAATTTAGTATCCTCCATGGGCACCTCTGGTGACTTCAAAATTGGTTCCAGATAGATGGGAACACTTAGGGAAGTTGTGTTGGGAGAGATTCTGTATGGGTAAAAGTCTCAGTGAGTGTCTTCCTTCTTTCAACCCTGAGCTACAAATATTTTCCTTTAAGAGTCTCAGTGGAACACTATTACAGAATACATATTATAGTGATTGGTTTCACATGTCAAAGCCAAAGGCACTATATTAGGAGTTAGGGCAATGCACTAAGTAAATAAGATTTTGCCATCTTACTATAAAATTTTTGGCCAAATGGTTTAAAACCCTCCTTCCCTTCTTCTCTTATAATGTAGCTATCTTACATGATTTGCAATTATTTATTGAAAACCCTTACTAATTTATCTATTGAAGACTCTTACTAAGCTCACCTATTTCTTAATTAGCCTCACTGAAAAATTAAAAAAAAAGATTAAGGAAGAAGACAGTGAAAAATCTTTTCCATACAATTGCAAGAAGTCTACAAGTTTATGAAGTTCCCAGGAATCAGGTTGCTGAATGGAAATTTTCAACTATTTAACACTGCTCATTACACCCTTATCATGAGCAATAAAAATGTGCACTCTCAAAATGAATTGACTGAAGAACAAATTATAAATAAGTCAATTGTTCAGAAGCACAAAAATTCCATCAGGAGAAAATCTTATTTTTCTTTCTTCTTCATACCTCCTTTTTTGTTGAAGATAAAAGGTAAGGGTGCAAAAGCTGACCTGTTAATGCCAATCCAATTCAAAAAGGTGAATAAATAGTGTTTGTAGCAACAGACTATCTTCCTCCGCTAAAAAATCCACAGAGGGGTGTTGCTTGTAAGGTAGCAAACAAACACCTGCTTCTTCAGGGAAAGATGACAAACCTGTGCAACATATCCAAGCATAAAGTCATCAAACTGCCCCCAAAGATACATCTTTTTATTTGCAGTGACTTCACTAGCTGCCTTCCCAAAACAGTAGGGACCTATTCTCATGCTGCGACAAGCAGAAAGTACAGCTCAGCTGACAGGTTGACTACAGAGAAGAGGAAAGAGTTTTATGAATGTATATTGCAGATTCCGCCTTCTGCCCTTCTCCCTGGGAAATTTTGTGTGGCTTGAAGTCTTAACAACATACAAAATTACGGTAAGGTACTTGCAAACTTTCTGTTCCTGGTGCAGATGGAATGTCTGTAGGCCACTTTAAGAGCACTTCTCTACCAGACCATTCCCATTCTGCAATTCCTTACAAGCCATTGTATAGATGATCTCTGGTAGATCACACTTCTATTGACTTTAAAACATGGGAACAAACAAGGAACCACGAGCCAATCAGTGCTCATCATCTAGAAACCAATACTGTAGGAGAATGCAAAACAATTAAAACAGATAAATAAGTAATCAACCAACCATATCATGAACATCATAGATGCTGGAAGAAAAAAAATCCAATTCCTCTTTCTTGAAACAAACCATAAATAACTATTAGCCCTTTGATGTGTTGTTTGTACATTTGTGGGGTTCTCACAGGATTCATAATAGTTAATTAGCAATGGTAATATCAGAAATTCATTAGATAGGGACTTGAATATAAATACGTTCCACATTAGTAACCTATAGTGTCTTCCTTATGGTATAGCTTATGATTCTTGACTCTTGATGAATGTATCTTTTCTTTTATGTACACTGAGAGCATTTGCAGCAAGACAAATTCCTTGTGTGTTCAACCACACTTGGCCAATAAAGAATTCTATTCCATTAGCTATATCAATTATCATCATAAACATTATTTGATTTTGTTCATCAAGGAATTGCACAGTACATAGGAAAAAAACAAAGATATCATGCTTGACTGGAGTTTCCTGGAATTTGGAGTTCCAGCTGGGAATTCAAGGTTCTTGATTTCATGTTATAAGATACATGTGCCTAATAAAGTATTAGGGTTGTTGTTGTTGTTGTTGTTGTTTGGCAAATCCTCAGTTGATAGAGCTATTGATGTTCTCATAAAATATTTGTTTAATCTATTTGTTACAGAGATTGAGTTTTCTAGACCTTGCGTTTTCTAGAATCTACCTATTTTGATAGTTAGAAGTCTATATCATATCATTTTTCCATAGCTACTGTACAATAAATTAGTTGATTAGTTTTAGCCAATTTGTTTCTACAATTAAATTTCTGTATTTCATAACTTTTCTTTTCTACTTGTCTTTTTCAATAGTGGAAGTTTTTTCCTATACTCTGAATTTTTTATGTGTTAAATATTTCAGTATTGCAAGCTACTTCTGCCAACTGCCAGCAGTTCATTCCTGATCAGCTCAAGGTTGACTCGGCCTTTCTCCTTCCGAGTTTGGTAGAATGAGGACCCAGATTATTGGAGGCAATATGCTAACTATGTAAACTGCTTAGAGAGAGCTGTAAATGAAGTGGTATATAAGTCTAGGTGCTATTGCTATTGCTATTTTTTCCTTTCAGTTCCATCTCTCTGCCAGGGTAATGGTATATGAGAACATCTTGACAAATATAAGAAAGGGCATACCTTGCAGCTACATAATGAATAGAGAAAGAAGCTCTTTAATTTCTTACTCTGTAAAGGAAACACCAGGAGATTTGTACTTTCAGACTTGCAAGATATCTGTTAACATAGATATCAATAAAGTAGAATTACCTCTTGTTTTCTGTCTGGTATATGTGGGAAGGTTGACAACTAGACAGCTGATGTTCTTTATTCCTTTCCTCAGTGTTTTCATGTCTTTCCTTGGTTGTTGCAGAAGTTAAGAAAATGTGATGTTGCTGTTCATAAATTTCGTCCTTTTGATGATCTCAATCTTTTGTTTTACCTGTGGTGTTGTTGTCAATGTTATTACCTAATTATTTAATAAAACCAGCTCATTCCTGCAGACCAACTGATACTAAGGGCCATAGAACTAGATGGGGTCCTTGTTGGCCAGGGTGAGAATGGATTTTTTTTGTGTGGGTTCACTATTAAAATGGTTTTTCAGGCACATTTCTTTTTACCTTATATCACATTTTCTTTTTCCTTCTCTCTGCACACACAGAGGAATGAAAGGGCTATGAAGTTGGATGAGGAAGGTGCCTTCCTCAATTGCAAAACCACTTCTGAAAGGGACCAGTAAGGAAACAGAAACAGTGAGGTAAGGCCTGAGTGTGGTATGGCCAAGCAGACTGGATGGAAAAATCTAGAAGGTCTGTAATGGTATGTGGGAACGATCTTGGAAAACAGGAGGAAAAGCTGCAACCTATACAATAGTCTGATAAATGAAATCTGAGTCCAAAGGAAAGTTGGGGGTGAGAAAGCAAAGCACCCAAGAAGGGACCCTTCCTAGTTTTGGGGACAGCAAAATTAAGGGAGGGGTGAAGTACTTTCAGACTTGTACATTTCTGTTATTATAATCTTATAATAAAAATAACACTAGTACCCATGAATTTTAGCAGCACAGTGGCTCATGTGGTTAGTGTTATGGATGTAGGTTTAAATATTATTGGTTTATTTTGAACTGTTCTTGTAAAATGTCAAATGGTATTGGTTTAAATAGTGCGGGAAAAACCCTGCACTCCCATTGGCTGGCAACTACGGCTGCTGGCTATAAGAAGCAGCCGTAGCCCAGCCAAGTCGGGTCCATTCGAGCTGTAGTCACTTAATAAACTCTTCACTGAAGCTCTTCGCGTCTGACTCTTCATGCAAACTTAACACTGGCGACGAAGGTGGGATTGCCCTGAAGAAGAGACAACGCGGAAGATAAGCAGAAGAGCGAGATGGCTGCGCTGAACATCCCCCCAGCCCCGTTCGATCCGGCGGCGGAAGACTGGGAATCGTATGTGGATCGCTTCCAGATGTACTTGGAATGAAACGACCTCGCCGTTATCCCGGAGAAGCGGAAGAGGGCGGTATTTCTCACGCACTGCGGTCCGGCAGTCTTCAAGATGGCGAAGGCGTTGGCGGGAGCTGCAGACTTGAAGGTAATGGAATGGCCTGATTTGGAAAAGCTTTTAAGAGCCCATTACGCCCCACAAGTGTTGTGCCTCATTAAGAGACACGAATTTTACCATCGAGATCAAGGGGAAAGTGAAAATGTTAACGACTTCGTGGCAAGTTTAAGGAACATTGGGGGTGCTTGTGACTTTACCAATTTAGAAGAGGCCATGTGTGATCGGTTTGTTCTAGGCCTGAAAGATAAGGTCTTACAAAGCAAACTGTTAATGAAACCTAAGATCACGTTTAAAGAGGCCATAGAGGAAGCTGTTTCAGCGGAAGCCACCAAGTCCTTGGCAGCGGCCATGAAAAAGATTAACAAGGCCTCAAGCCATTCTGATGTGGAAAAATCCACAACAACCCATTGCGAGCAAATAGACTCTGATTCAGATTGCAGTGAGGTGGAAGAAGGAATTTTTAGACTCAGAATGGAGAAGAAAAGGAAAGACCCTGGAAAAAAGAGGCAAGAATTTTATTGCAGAGGCTGTGGGGGGGGGGCCACCCCCGCACTGAATGCAAGATCTTAGACACCATCTGCCTACGTTGTGAGAGAAGGGGTCACCTAGCCAGAGTCTGCAAATCATCCAGAACTCCACCTAGTAGGAAGAAATTCCCTGAAAAGCATTTCAAGCCCAACAACTTCATTGAAAAGATGGGGGGCAACTCAGAAGCAAATGGGAAGAATGAAACTCATCAAACAATCACCATTGGTCATTCTTCACCCTTGAGAAGCAGAAAAGTACATGTGAAGGTATTCATTGAAGGAAGGCCTTGCCAAATGGAAGTGGACTCAGGCTCCTACTTATCTATGGTGTCATGGGACACTATTCACAGGCTACTTCCCAACATTCAGAAGAAACATTTCCAGAAGCAAGCACTGACTCTTAAAGACTACCAAGGGAACAAGATTCCAGTAGTTGGAGCAAGAGATTTCAACGTGAAGTTTAAAGGCCACACCAAACGCTTGCCCCTGACCATCGTGGACAAGGATCGCCCAAGCTTGCTGGGACTTGAGTGGTTCAAGCCACTAGGCATCGGGTGACTGGCATCAATCACGTGAGCAACTCTGAATGGGAGGAGGCCTTGAAGTCTGAGTTTCCAGAGGTCTTCAGCGAAGGATTGGGCAAGTATATGGGGACCCCTATCACTTTCAACCTAGATCCCCGGGTGCCCCCAATTCGTTTAAAGCCCAGGAGGGTTCCATTTGCTTTAAAGGAAAAAATTGATGCACAATTAGACAAGTTAATTGCTCAAGGGGTTTTAGAGCCCACTGACCACTCCAGATGGGAGACACCCATAGTCACCCCAGTCAAGTCTGATGGGTCAGTAAGAATCTGTGGAGACTATAAGGGGACACTGAACCATGCGCTGCAGCAGAGCATATCCGGTTCCAGTTGTGCATCATCTGTTACATTCACTTGGCAGGGGTACAGTCTTTGCAAACTGGACTTGGCCCAGGCATATCAACAAGTAACAGTTGATGATGCCACTGCAGAGGCCCAAACCATTGTGACTCATAGAGGTGCCTTCAAATGTAAAAGGTTACAATTTGGAGTAAGCGTGGCACCAGGCATCTTTCAAAGCCTTATGGAAAGAATGCTCCAAGGGCTGCCAGGGGTAGTGCCTTATTTTGATGATGTGTTAATCTCTGCTGAAAATGACACTCAGCTACAAGAATGACTCAGAGAAGTCCTTACCAGATTCAGGAAAGCGGGGTTAAAAGTCAAGGAAGAAAAATGCACACTTACGACTGACAGGGTTGAGTTCCTGGGCTACATGATTGACAAGCATGGCATCCACCCTACAGATGCCAAGGTTAAAGCAATCAAAGAAGCCCCTAGACCTAAATGCAAAACGGATTTGCAAGCTTTCCTTGGACTTATTAACTTTTATTACATGTTCCTACCTCAAAAGGCAACCATTGCTGAACCTTTGCACAGATTATTGGATAAGAAGTCTGTTTGGGTCTGGGGGAGGAAGGAACAATCAGCATTTAACAGTATTAAGAGACTAATCATGTCTGATGCTGTACTGATACAGTTCTCTGAGAATTTGCCTGTTGTACTGACTTGTGATGCATCCCCTTTTGGAGTGGGGGGGGTTGAGCCACAGGCTTCCCAGTGGGAGAGAAGCCCCTATTGCATTTTACTCGCACTTTGACCAAAGAAGAGAGGAATTACAGCCAATTGGATAAAGAAGCATTGGCAGTTGTTGCAGCTGTTAAGAAATTTCATGAATATCTGTATGGCAGAACATTTACCATTGTTACAGATCACAAACCTTTGTTAGGCATTGTGGCAGGAGACAAACCTACACCTACTATCCTGTCACCAAGAATGCTGAGGTGGACTGAATTTCTTGCAGCTTATTCATACAAACTGATTCACAGGCCTGGCAAGGACATTGGACATGCTGATGCACTGAGTCGTTGCCCACTTCCTTGCCACAAGGAGGACTTTGAACCTGAAACACACACCTTTTCCTAGAAACTGTTGCCAAGCTTCCAGTTCATGCTGCTGAAATTGCCAGAGAGACTGCCAAAGACACTGTGTTGGCTCCTGTTATAGGCTGGATTAAGAAAGGTTGGCCTCTTCAAGATCTACCTCACCTTGCCCAACCTTTTAAGTCCAGGCAAACTGAATTATCTGTATTAAGAGGATGTATTTTGTGGGGTAACAGGGTGGTTATTTCTGCAAAACTGCAAAGAGAGGTTTTGGAAATGTTACATGAGGGTCATCCTGGTATTGTAAGGATGAAGGGATTGGCCAGGAGTTATGTATGGTGGCCAGGTATTGACAAAATGGTTGAAAACTGGGTTGCATCTTGTCCCAACTGTCAGGTGTCAGGCCTGCCCCATCTCACGCCCACACAGGAATGGGAATGTCCTAGGGGCCCATGGTCTAGGATCCACATTGATTTCACAGGTCCTACTAGAGGGCACACCTTTCTTATTATAGTAGATGCATATTCCAAATGGCTAGAGGTGTTTCCCATGACATCCACCACAACTGATGCTGTCATCAAGCAGCTCAGAAAACTATTTGTAACCCACGGGTTACCTGATGTTCTTGTCTCTGACAATGGCCCTCAATTTACATCTAACCTCTTTGAATCCTATTTAGCACAACAGGGTATCAGACATGCCCTTACTGCCCCTGGGCACCCTTTGGCTAACGGCCGGGCTGAACGCATGGTACGCTTTACCAAAGAGAAGCTTCAGCAAATGGGTCCTGGGGATATCACTGAGAAGGTTGAAAAACTTCTTAGTGTTCAGCACATCACTCCTAGCCCATCTACTAACTTATCCCCAGCAGAGTTGTTGATGGGTAGGAAACTTAGGTCTTCCCTTGACCGCCTTCATCCCACTTATGCACCCAATGCACCACTAGATTCCACTTCCAAAGTTCGCACATTCAGTGTGGGTGATTCTGTTTATTCTAAGAACCTATTAGGTGAACCTTTGTGGATTCCTGCTGAGATAACTCAGATCACAGGCCCTCGTTCTTACAGGGTACAAACAGAGGATGGACTCCTCTGGAGCAGGCACATTGATCAACTTAGATCCAGGTTCTCTCAGGAACATCGCCCTTGTCTCTCTCTAGTTCCCTCACCTGATGTCAATTCTAGGGGGGAAGGGGAGGAACAGGAGGAAAATCAACAAGCAAGAATCAACCCCATGTGTAACGAGCCATTACGACAGGAACCATTCCAAAACCTGTCACAATGCCAAAATCCATCCTTAGAAGTGGAAGATTGTACATCACTACCTGACTTGGGTGCTGACATTGGGCTGGAGATGGGTTGGGAGGAGAGACCAGATTCTAACAGTTTCACAGGGAGTCCCACTGGGGAAATGTCAGCAGACACATTTCCTCTCTCACTGGGTGAGAATGTTGAAACTTCTGAACCACGAAGGTCTCAGCGTGCGTAAGAGCCCCACCTATTTAAAAGAATACATTAGATAGGTTGGGGTTTGGTATGGACTGAACCTAGTGGGGAGGGGTGTTATGTATGTAGGTTTAAATGTTATTGGTTTATTTTGAACTGTTCTTGTAAAATGTCAAATGGTATTGGTTTAAATAGTGTGGGAAAAACCCTGCACTCCCATTGGCTGGCAACTACGGCTGCTGGCTATAAGAAGCAGCCATAGCCCAGCCAAGTCGGGTCCATTCGAGCTGTAGTCACTTAATAAACTCTTCACTGAAGCTCTTCGCATCTGACTCTTCATGCAAACTTAACAGTTAGGATGCTGGTTTGGAGGTTGTCCAAGACTTGTGTACTGCCATGGGGTGGGTTAAGCTCTTGTATTTTGTTCCGGTTCCTTCCGGGGATATGAAAAGAGCTCCCCCGGACAATGGTGATGTCACCAGCCTATCTTTTGAAACCGGAAGTGCCTCAGTGTTTCTGACACGAGTGCAATACAACCCATGGCTGGGACATCTTGTCTGGATTACCTCAAGGGTTGACAAGGCCAGGCGTGACCATGAAATATATATTGTATATATTCCTCACTGCTGGCCCAAGATCTTAAAACCCAATTGCATAAGAACAAAGAAAGAATAAAACCAGAGTGGTCAACCAGGTTTCTCTGCAAAATCCACAATTAGCTTTTACCATTTGTTGCTTTCTAGAAACTCATATCAGGAAGTATTCTTTTTCTAAAATGAATCCAGTTCTGTACCACTTGGGACAGCAAGTGTCCATAGGTGTGCTGAATCCAGCTCTTTAATTTGTATGGAGGAAAACAAAAGTTGCACAGGTCTACAATTTTTTAAAATAGCCATGAACATATGGCTGCTTTAAAGGGTTGCAGACAGATGTTGTATTTGCATTCCTGCAGATTCTTAAACAATTATTTGGGATCAAATCTATAGCACTGCATAACCCTGACTTATATAAATGACCTTTGTGATCACCTTATAAGCAACTGCGTTTTCTTTGCGGATGATGTAAAACTATTCAACACCTCCGACAATGCTACTGTCCTTCAAAGTGACCTTGATTATGTGTCTGAATGGTCAAACAATTGGCAAATCTTGACCAACAAATGCTGTGTCCTACACATTGGTAAAAAAAATCAGTACACCAAATATGAAGTAGGCGGATATGACCTCGTTGATGATCCTCACTCTGTCAAGGATGTTGGAGTTCTCATATTAAATGACCTAAGCACCAGAGCTCACTGTAACAGCATTGCCAAAAAGGCATTAAGAGTTGTAAATCTAATCTTATGAAGCTTCTCCTCCGGAAATATCGAATTGCTAACTAGAGCATACAAAACTTTTGCTAGACCAATACTCGAATAGAGCTCATCAGTCTGGAATCTGCACTGTATATCAGACATTAATACAATTGAACGAGTCCAGAAGTATTGCACTAGAAGAGTACTACACTCCTCTGCTTGCAACGGAATACCCTATATCACCAAGTTTGAGATTTGGTGCTTGGACAATCTTGAACTACACTGCCTATGGTTAGACTTAAGCGTAGCCCACAAAATTATCTGCTGCAATGTCCTACCAGTCAATGACTACTTCAGCTTAAATCACAACAATACAAGAGCACACAACAGATACAAACTCAATGTAAACCACTTCAAACTTGACTGCAGAAAGTACAACTTCAGCAACAGAGTGGTCAATGCCTGGAATGCACTACCTGACTCTGTTGTTACATCCCCCCACTCTTTTAACCTCAAACTATCCACTATTGACCTTACCCCATTCCTAAGAGGTCTGTAAGGGACGTGCATGTGCACCATTGTGCCTACCGCCTCTGTCCTATTGTCCCCATTTATTCGTACCTATTTCCTGTATTCTTACTCATGTTTATACTTATACCTATTATCTTGTAAGCAATTGACAAATCAAATAAATAAATAAACAATTCAATAATTCATAATTATATAACTCATGCTTGATGTGATCTGGGAAACCAATTGCAGATAACTCATGATTAAATAAATCATGCTTGATGTGATATGGATAACCAAATTCAGATTTTATGTGGCAAACCATTCAAGTAGAATACTTTTTTTAAAAAAAATCCTATTTAAGGATATACTCACATTATGGAAACATACAACAATTTGAACTCAGGATAAATTATCACTTTTCCAGTTACATAAGCACACATATGTTCTGCAGTCATTTCTACCTCTGCAGAGATTCTTTCAGATTTTTCTTATAATTTTCTGCTCTATTATGATGACAATGTTCACTGAGGCACTAAGATATCATAATTGCATTCACTCAGCTTTCTCACTCCTGCTGTGTGTTTCTGCATATACAAGAACATACTTAGCAACTCTTAGCAACTCTTATCCGCATATAAAATCCAGGTGGTGTGGGGAGATACATGAATCTTATTACATTTTGTGCAGTTTATATAAATGTGCAGATTACATAATGTGCACATTATATAATCTTTTGAATTGTCCCCTGGATTGATGAACAATTTCTGTATATAGTTTCATGTTCCACGAATATTTTGGCTTTCCTTATTTTTCACAGCTCTGTATTGTGAAATGTCATTTGTGAACATTCTCTATAGATTTAGAGTCCATTATAGATTCTTTGAACCAGATGGCAGATGGATTCCCCTGATAACCATGGCTTTAAATAAAAGAATGCCAGGTTTGCAGGGGGTGGGAATCAAAGCATAACATAGTGCAGTAAGCCATTTTTAAGAGTGATGCTGCTGCTAATGCTTTGCTTTTGTACTGTCAAAACCTGGTTGATGACAACAGTAACAGAAGCAGTGTGGCCAAGAAGAGGAAAGGACTAGTGGATCAATGAATGGACAGGATATAGACTAAGGCAAAACCAGGAGGGCCAACTAATAAGCCAGAATATAAGAGCGTACCAAGAATTAAACTCTATTTTGCTGAAGTAATTGACCCGTCAGAAGGCTCTGATGGTCATCACAGGTTGATCGCCAAAATCCTCTGCCCAATGTAGGATTACTGGATGTCCAGCCAAAGGAGGAAATATTTTTGTCTTCATGTCCTCCATCTGCAGGCATAGCCTTAAATATCCATCTTTTGGGTGCCTTGATGGAAGGAAGGTTTGGGCTGTTTTCACAACAGTGATCATTCAAACTTTCTAAATTGTTTGTTTGTTTTTTGTTTCCCTCATCTATTGACAGACTGGACAGCCAAGATTTATTAATTTTGTTCCTGATTCCAACAATTGGCTTCAGATCTATGATCATTACGGCAGATAGGTCACAAGGCTCATTATACATTTCTATTTGAAAAACATGTCATTTCTTATAGTAACACTTAGCAAATGTTCTTTAAAATAAACATTTTGCTGGAAAAATGTGATTGAAAAACCCTTTTTTCTGATCCTGGCAAAAGTTTGTTTCATATGCGTATAGACCTAAGTGCCTTTTTGTATAGCTTTTTGCTGTCATTTTGTTGCAGAGTCCAAGAAAATCAAGCAGTTATGTGGTCCCTTTTTCCCCATTAGCCCTCCTTTCCAATTGTCCTTGTTCTCCTTTGCTAGGAACCCTAACCAGTCAATGGGATGGCAACTCCAGCTTTTGAAGATTCACTAGATACTTTCTCTGAAAAGAAAAACCATTCAAGCAACTTTGGCCACTGAAACAAGGTAAAACAGGATGACACAAAAATCACAAGGCTTTTTCCAGGCTACAAGAATATATTTGTGAAAGATTTCTGTGTAGAATATAAAATACTATTTTGCACATTGTCCAAAAACAGGGGTGGGATTTTACCGCTTCTGTCCACTTCTGTAGAACCGGTTGCTATGAAAAGCAGCAAACAGAGAGCATACATAGAACTGGTTCTATGTCTGCTGCTGTTTAGGCCCACTCGCCTGCCCCAGGCTCTTACCTGACCTTTATTTCCTGCATTTTCATCCGCAGCTGCTTTGCGCAATACAGCTGCGGTTGAAAAAGCAGGAAAAAAGTGCTTTTTCAACCGCTGTGCACTTGCACGCAGCGCTGCTCAGCTCTCTGGGCAGCTCAGCAGGTCGTAAATTGCACTCATGCAACTTGCGTGACTCGTGCGCGCGCATGCGCACGCAACGCAGAGCAACAGAACCGGTAGTTATACTTGTCGGATCCCATCCCTGTCCAAAACTAATATGTAGTTGGAGTTTATCTTATTGTACATGTCAGAGTGTTTGCAGCATGACTATTATTGTGAGACAACCCAGGAGCAAAACACAGCACACAGAAGCATTGTCTTTTAAACAGTGGTTTATGTACAAGACAGCTATATACGTACATAGACGTGGTAGGCAAATACTTGGCAGGCAATCAATCTTCTTTACTCTGCACAGAGAACTACAATGGAGCTAGAACACGAGGTGAGAGATACGCCCTCTCATGGCCTCCTATATATAGACAGTTTCTTAAAGAGGCAATTACCCTGTGGATCCATCCTCAGTCTTAAAGTGACAATAACCCTGCTGGCTCATCCTCATTGCATCAGCATGTACAGCAGTATTACAGCAGCTGGTCTGCTCTTAAAACTATTACCTAGCAATCATTCAAAGTTACAATGGCACTGCAAAAAGTGACTTCTGCTAGTTCTTGCACTTATAACCATCACAGTATCCCACTCGTGATTGAAATGGGGTGCTTGGCAACCAGCATATATTTATGATACCATAGTTACAGCATCCCAGGAGTTATATGATCTCCCTATGTTCCCAACTGGCTTCTGACAAATAAAGTCAATGGGAGAGGACAGAGTTGCTTAATAATCATATGATTCACTTACTAGTTGCAGTGATTTCACTTAACAATCCTGACACAAAAAGATTGTAAAATTGGGCACGATTTCACTTAACAATTGCCTTACTTAGCAACAGAAATTCTGATCTCAATTGTGATGGTAAGTTGAGGAATACATGTATTGTATGGATACAATAAACTATAGTATGTCAAATGTACCAAGACTCAGTATATTCTGCGAACTTGGTGAAAGTAGATGAGAAATACTGTACATTCTAGCCCTATAGCTGTTTTCCACATGATATTACAGTCCAAGGAAGGGTTTTAAAAATGTTTTTCACGGAGCTATGCATTTTAATGATAAAACACATATCATACAATATCTAAAATTAAATCTGTGAAATTTCAAGTTGAAGTATCTTTGGAAACAGTTCTGGAGAACTGCTTCATTCTAACATTGATAATTCTGAGTGGAGAATATTGCAGACAAGGGTTGTCCTTCTCTTATCAACTCAGCACATATTCTTTGACTTTCATAGTATTATTACTGAACTATTCAGCTGTTCTCCTAAAAATGCTTTGGTTAGGTTTGTGCATGTCTGTTGCTATCTACTGATATATACCTCTATATGTGTTGTGATTTGATAAGGTACATTTGGTAGGCTTTGTCTATATGAAATTATTTATTTATCTTATATGCTGGATAAGGATAATGATGATGGCAACAATGGTGATAAGGATGATTTGTTCAATTTATATCTTGTCTTTTTTCCCAGGATCAAAGTTCTGGGAATTGTAGTTTTAGCTTTAAAAGAAAGATTTGAGAAAAAAATGTTTGTATTTTAAAGTACTGCACAGGTAATGAAAAGCAGTTAACCAACTGCATGAATAAAAGCATATATGAAAGTACAAAATTTAGTTGTATATTTTGAAAAGCTTTAAAAAAAAACACCTCTTCTAAATCCAAACCTAGAAGCATTTGTGGTAACTATCCACCCTCTACTGGACAGTTAGGGAAATGTTTCTGGAAAATTCAATCTATTAAGCATCCCTTTAAATAGGGAACAGTAATAATTTCTAGCTTTTCCTGTAAACATAAGTGCTAATTACAATGACAATCAAATGACAAAATGTGTCAAAATGCATAATGCTAGTCTGTCTCCACATGGGTACATGTATTTGTGATGATAGCCAATGCATGTCCCCCCTCTATTCTCTGCTACTATGCCTGTGCTGTGTCTGCAGGAGCAATTTTAAAGAGGGATTTAATGCTCATAAATGAAGGAGTTGGGATCAGATGAGGATGGAGGTATCATACCCCTGTCACAGTCTGAATCTGAGGAGGAAGACAAACAGCTGACAGGGAGTGGGAATGTGGCTCTGTTGGCTATGGAGAAACTGGGGAAGGGCAAAGTCCAGCTGGGCAGAGCAGAGGGAGGTAGAACAAGGGAGAGGGAGTTCAGAGAAAGACCCAGGCCAACCCCCCTTCATCCTAGGGCAAGGAAGGAACGGAGAAGAGAGCAACTTGGGTTGTGTGGCTTACGAGGGAGGAAAGGGCCCTGATTCCCTTCATTAGACACACCTGGGAATGAGAGTTTAAAAGAGATGCAAGCTGAGTGCAATGTTTTCTGGGAGCAAACATGAGTTTATCTTGTGTTGACTTTGGTTATCTGTCTTCCTAGAATCCTTCCAACCAGATTGATTTACTGCCATTCCTTCACGTCTGGAATTCCTTCTTTGCCCTGCTGGACTTAGAGTTTTTGTTGACTATGTTTTGGACTTGATTCTCTGCAGCCAAAAGCTGTTCCTGGGAGAGTTTTTCTCCAGCCCAGAAAGCAACCAGGACATTGGGGGCAAAGTTGGAGCTAATAAAGGGACTCCTACTGATTATCTGACTGTGTTGCCTTTGTGCCACACCCCAGGTCATCACAGGAGGCACCCAAAGTTATTGGCTTATTTCCTCAGCATTTGCTTTGGTTTGCCTACTGTCTGATACATAGTAAAAGCTTTGAGTGTCAATGGACAGGCTTGAAAATCATACTAAATTATGTTTCTCTAATTTGTGCTTATTGAACAAACCATAGTTTGAAAGTGCAGGATAGGGCAATGACTTATTTAACTATCTTTATTGATTAGATTTTAATCCCACCTTTATTTCTTTATTAGTAAGTCAAGGAGGCAAACATACAATACTTGTTCTGCCTCCTGTTTTCCCCACAACCACTACTCTGGGAGATGGTTTGGGATGACAGAGAAAGAGAATGACCCAAAATTGCCCAGCTGGATTTCATGGCTGAGATAATCCAGCACTTAATCACTACACCAAACTCTATCATCAAGTTCAAAGTTCTGTAACATGCAAAATGGCATAGTGAAAAATCGTTTTAGGATTTTATACAAATCAGCTTTAATGTGTGTAATAAATAAAACTAGCTTCATGCAGTTTATTAGACACTTCAAGAAACAACAGTAATATGGGACTTGTTTGCTATTATAAAGGGTAACAAACAAAAGTTTAGGCAAAGATATTCAGCTAAGATAACCTTAAATAATGTACTAAATACTTTCTTTAAATGTTGCAATCCTGCCTTTATTATTTTTATAAATAATTCAAAACAGCAAGCATACTTAGAACTCCTTCCACTTCCTATTTTTCCCACAGGAAGATTGTGAGATGAGTTGGACTGAGAGAGGGCGTTTGGCCCAAAGCCTCCCAGTCAGCTTTCATAACTAAGGCAGGATTAGAATATACAATCTCCTGGTTTCTAAGGTCTGGTGCCTTAACCACTAGACCAATCTGTCTCTCTTGGGGTCATCCAATATACTAAGCCTCTTTTACAAATCAGAATGACTGAAAATATATGACCTAAGGTAAGGTGACCAACTTTTTTACAATGAAAAGGAGGACACAAATAAATTGAAGAAGAAAAAAAGCCACTTGCATGCGGTGCACTCTCTCAAAACAATTTTCCTGTGTGGAGCACATGCGTCTCATAATTGTGTTTTGCCGCACTGTACCGAGCCTTGACGAATCGTCATGTCAAATACAAATACATCACATCACACAAAATGGATCGGATTGGCATTGATCAAATACGGAGATTTACAGACTAGTCTTCAAATATCAAAAGGAGGACATGTAGGAGGACACTTTTTGAGGGAGGACAGAACTTACAAAAGAAGGACTGTCCTCCCTAAAGGATGGTTGGTTTCCTCACCTAAGCTAAACTGACTCTTATATGGCTTAGAGCAGGGGTGTCAAACTAGATTCTTGGAGGGCCGGATCAGCATTGTAATTGTCTTCCATGGGCTGGCCAGGGGGTGGGCAGGGAAAGGCAGGGGAGGGCCTCCTACACCATCTTGCTGGCCAAAATGGGCCATGGGCTGCCCTGCACACCTTGTTTTTGGCCTGGAAGGCCTCCTGCACCAACCTGCCGGCCAAAATGGGCTGCGGGGGGGGGGGTAAGGGCACCCCCCTGTGCTCCATTTTGGCCAGTAGAGTGCTGCAGGCAGCCATCCAGGTTGAAAACGGGGCATGTGGGGGCTGCCTGCGGTGTCTCCATCCCGCAGCCCATTTTGGATGTCAGGGTGCTGCAGGAGATGTCCAGGCCAAAACTGGGTGCACAGGGGCCTCCTAAGCCCCCCCATTGCCCATTTTCACTAACAGAGGCACCACGGGTTGGTCATTTGCTATTTCTAGGTTCCTGTGCTGGATCTAAACATCCCATGGGCCAGATCCAGCCTGCGGGCCTTGAGTTTGACACCGCTGGCTTGGAGCATTGTACTACCTGAGCCAATTAAAATAAGATTTAGTGCCTCAGTAACAGAACTCTTCTTCGATATCGTAACTATAAGTTCTGGATTGCAAAAATTCACATGACCTCTAGATGGCAGAAAAGAGCTACAGTATAAACCAGCTACTTGCTGCCATGTGGTAATTATCTGGATCATTGCAGCCTAGATATAATATATCCATTGTAGGTCTTGGTGTATTCAGGTCTTGTCCCATGTAAGATTGAGAATACCTTGGTGACGTTTCGATGAGATCCCACTCGCCATCTTCAGGCTGGTGCTTTGTGCTTCTGCCAGCACAGCGTGATCTGAGCTGCCTTTTCTCTATAAATACTGGAGGGGAGGTGTGGTGTGCTGGCTCTGCTGTAAGCGGGTTGGTTGGCTGTGTTTTTGGCTGTGTTGTCGCTTCTTGATTGGTTGATGGAATTGGTGTTTGCTGATTGGTTGGCTTTTTCATAAGAGCCTGTGTGGCTGAGGTAGTGGCTGTGTGTCCTTCAGCCTTTTGTGTTTTAGCTACCTGGGTAGTGGGCTGTGTGATGACGTTCTGAGTTTTATTGTTGTGACATCCTGGGTCTTGTGCCAACAACACAGCCAACCAACCCGCTTACAACAGAGCCAGCACACCACACCTCCCCTCCAGTATTTATAGAGAGAAGGCAGCTCAGATCACGCTTTGCTGGCAGAAGCACAAAGCTGAAGACACCAGCCTGAAGATGGCGAGTGGGATCTCATCGAAACGTCGCCAAGGTATTCTCAATCTTACACGGGACAAGACCCGAATACACCAAGACCTACATACCTTTACCCGTGAAAATCTACGAAAACAATATATCCATTGTTTCAGCTAATTCAAGTTAATTTCTCATTTTTGGAAATAAAATTGGATTACTAAAGCATAATTCTGTGCTCTAGATGAGCTATGGAGTATTGATTGTGTAGTCCAACTCCTTAAGGAATAACTAATTTGGGAAAAATATTAACACATTGAGTCCTGTTGTTTTCTTTTTTCTCTGGGCATTCACATTCTGGTCAGAGAGAATTACTGGTTTGAAACAGGGGCAAAAGAGGCCAACTATATTATGGCCCTCTCTCAACAGAGGGTGCAGGTTCCGACATAATTTATCTCCTGTTTCTAATTACAGTCATTTCAGCAGTTCCAAGAAGGTTCCACACCTATTTGCACTATTCAGGTGACCCTGAGGGCAGAGATAATTTCCCAGGGGTCTCAATGACTACTCAGAGAGCTCACCTTCAAAGTGCTAACAATCAGATGACTGGTTGTTGAAATCCTTCCATTCCCCAGTATTCTGTCAGCATTGAAGAAGCTTCTTGAATGAGAAGTGAAATGTCTTCAAGAAAAAAAATAAGGAAAGTCCAGTTGCCTTTTGAAAAAAGCACTTTTGGGACAACAATTACTTGAATGACTTATAATCGCCATAGACATTTTTTTTCTCTAGAACTGCTAGTCCTGTTAGCTATAAAACTGCCATAGCAGTTTCATCTCGTTGTTTCTCTAATAATTCTACATATCATGGGCAGGCATGAGGATATTCTTAGTCAGGACTGCAGTAAGGTTGAGTCACATACTGGTATATAAAGAATGAAATCACTAAAGGCTATTTTGCAAAACAAACCCTTATAGAACAAAGCTATTTAAGTCTATTTAAAAGTAAACTGCACCAAGTTTAATGATTCTTATTACAAGAAAAGTGCATCTAAGATTGAAGCTTCAATAGTAATTTTGCAATTTATTTTAACTAAGTTTAGCTAAATGGTTAATTTGTGCAATTGTCTGAGAAACATAGCTCTTTCTCTTTTCATTTTGTAACCTGGCCAACAGTTATTGGTAACAGGGGAAAAAGGAAATGACTAAAAATAAACAGTGAATCACAAAAAATGACATTACTAAAAATTAACAAGGGAATCCAATTGCCATAGCAACATCAATTGGAGAGGAAAACTATTTTATTTTCTAGTTTTTCTGTAATCCACAAATATGCCAAAATATTTTAAACCTCACCCTCCATGTTGCCCTATCTTAGGTCTCATATTTTATTCAGGCATATGGCATAACCATGGTATTTCAGAGTTGTATCAACCCCCAGTGGTTGTGTCCATACATTACTAACAGTGTGATGTAAGCATCTGGTTCTTCTCAAATAAGAAGATGTAATTATTCTGATACAACATAATCACAGGACTAAGTCATTTATCTGTTGAACAGAAAAGCAATATATAAATGTATTTAAGATTTGTCAGGATATGTTTGGATATTGTGGGTTGACTCCAAAGTCCTCTAAACCAAACCCTTTTAAATTTATGACTTTGGCTGCTAACGTGACTTATTACTACTGCTTGATCATCTAAACTTATGGTATGAACAAGACCGTGGAACTTTAATGGGGGTTGTATGGTGTTCAGCATTGTTTCCTTTTGGATCACATATAGAATACCAGCTGCTGGATAGCAACAGTATGAGAGCAGAGGTGGTATTCAGCAGGTTCTGACCAGTTCTGGAGAACCGGTAGCGGAAATTTTGAGGAGTTGGGAGAACCGGACAATCCTGCCTCTGACTGGCCCTGCCAACCCCATCTCTTCTCTGCCTCCCATTGAGTCCCAGCTGATCGGCTGGGTCTTCTTTGGTTGCCCTGCACAGGAAAATGGAGCTGGAAAGCAGGTCAGTGGGGTGGGAAGGGGGATTTTGCAGTATCCTTCTGCCATGCCCACCAAGCCAAGCCACGCCCACAGAACCGGTAGTAAAAAAATTTGAATCCCACCACTGAACGAGAGGGTTGTTGCCTTCTGGTCCATGATGCAAACATTCAATATGCAGCAACTTAGCCTCTGTGGGATTCAGAAAGGAGGAATAGATTGATCTTTTGGCCTATTCAGTGACTTCTATATTATTTTTTAGCACTAGAATAGAAAAATAGATTTTGTTTAAAAAGTTTTAAATAGTAAGGAAATGATGTTCTTCATTCTGAAATCTGATCTTGATTCTTTTATCTTCCAGAATGTAAAACAGATTCTTTCTCAGAAATACAGGCTGTCCATTCTAATCTAATGCAATACCCATTGCCAAAATAATGACTAGTTCTGTCTCCTTTCTCTGAAGAACAATATTATGCCTTCCTATTTGATTCATGTTCGGAGAAGCTGATTTGGCATTGCTGCATAAAAGAATCTTAGGTGGAGAAACAAAGAAAAGACACGTTTTTGTTGAATCTACCAGAACTGATAGAAAGCAGGAAAACTTTTTAATTAAAAGGCCTTCAATGTGACAAGGAACCCACCCCAGACAAGGGACAGGAATCGATATAAAGAAATGGACAGATACACAGTAAAATGCTTTTGATTTCATTGAATAAATGTAATAAAGTACTGCTAACATATTTTTTCCTTCAGACTTAACAGGTCTACCTCTGTCATTATAAAGGCACTAGGAGCTGTATTCAAGGGCTGTTGTGGTATAAATAAATCTTTAAATATCTACAATGTTACTTAAACTAATAGTTGTTCTAAAGAACTACCATTCATGCACAATAGCTTTCTTTGAAGGGGAGTTTTAAATGTGACTTATTGCCTCACTCCTGACCCCTCATAGAATGAACTCCAAAGAGATATTTTGGAATGATACACATCTTTCACATGTGTTTACACTCATTGTTTCCTCTGCCCTGGTATTTCCTTCCTTGCCTTTCTGTTGATATTCCAGCATCATTGATGGATCACTCAAGAGAGTAAATCTCTCTCAGAGGAGTTCAGTTCAAACCACAAGTACACATTGTTAAGCATTCTTCTTAGTTATACTCTTCATGACTTCTAATAAGTACCTATATCTCAATAAATACTGTGAAGATTCAAAGAGAGATTCAACCTAGAATTAAAGAGAAATTTCCTGACAATGAGAAAAATTAATCAGTGGAATAGCTTGCCTCCAGAATTGTGGTGCTCCATCACTGGAGGATTTTAAGAATAGATTAAACAGACTTTTGTCTGGAATGGTATAAGTTTTCCTACTTGAGGAGAGGAGGGGTTAGAAGACCTCTGAAGTTCCTTCCAACTCTGTTATTCTCTATTCTGTGTTATATCTAGTCTGATTTCTGTTAACAATTCACCTTCTTGACTTCTACATCTTATATTCTTTTTAAAAGATTTTTATTTTTTAAAACAAACAAGTACAGACAAAACATAAAAAACATAAAACCATCTTCCATTTTATATACATACAGTGTGTCAGTTGGTTACAAATCTTTTGTGCTATTCTTTCATAGACATCACTCACAGTTTATATAAATTCTCATATTGTCAATCTAAGGTATGCTTATATATTTATCAGTTATTCATGACTAAACTATTTATTCCATCATTTATACGAGATATTCTTAATTTTTGTTATAAAGTTTATATTACACTTTCATCCAATGGTTATATATATTTATATTATATTTTATATCAATCTATTAAGCTTCTATTATAATGTATTACATTACCATGTCTTTTTATCCAACCATTGATAAAACAAATGCCATATCATGTAAAATTGTTTATCTTCTTGTTCTCTAGTTTCAAATGTCATTTCAGCACAGTCCATGATTTTCTTAATAACTTCCTCCTGCATAGGTATTTTTTCATTTTTCCAATTCTTAGCAAATACAATCCTAGCTGCTGTCAAGACATTTACAATCAAATATTTCAATTCTTTATTGTAGATTTCCAGTATAATTCCCAATAAAAATATTTCTGGTTTAAAGTCTATATGTTGTTTTATCATTTTTTCCAACCACATGTGGATTTTAGTCCAATATCTTTTTGTGTCCGAATACATCCACCACATATGGTAATATGAGCCAGGTATCTGATGACATTTCCAACATTTATCCGATTTATTCTTAAACATTCTCGCAATTCTCGTCGGGGGTAAGTGCCACCTGTAAAGCATCTTATACAGTTTTTCTTTATAAGCAGTTGACATTGTCATTTTATAATTTTGAGAGCATAATTTTTGCTATTTCTCTAAATCAATCCCATATCCAAAACTTTTCCCCTAAGCAATCATCGTTTCTTTAACTTGCTCCTCCTCCAATTTAAATTCTAATAAATGTCCATAAAGTTTTTTAATTACATTTTCATCAGTACCTATCAAAATTTTATCTAAGTCAGTCAACTTATCATAAATACCTTCTAATTTAATATCTTCATCAAATCTGGATTGTATTTGCAAATATGAAAACCAATTCATTTTTATACCTTGTTCTTCCAACGCTTGCATAGATTTAAGTTCACCCTTTTCATTCAATATCTCACCATATCTAACTGTTTGTTCCTTTTTATATATTATTGGATAAGAAAAAGCTTCAATAGTAGATATCCATAATGGAATTTTAAAATAATATTGCTTTTTTGTCTTCTCCCAATTTAAAAACAAAGCCTCTCGAATATAGTGTCTTCTGAAGTACCCTTGTGTTTTAGTTCCCTTATACCAAAGAAAAGCATGCCATCCCAACAGCAGGTCATGTCTTTCTAAGGTCAATAGTCTACTGTTCCTTAATGTTATCCATTCCTCTACCCACATCAAATTTGCTGCCTGATAATATAGTTCCCAGTTGGGCAAAGCGAACCCTCCTCTTATTCTTGCATCTTGTAACAGTTTAAGTTTTATTCTCGCTTTCTTGCCCTGCCAAATATATTTCAACACAATTTTATTTAAGTCTTCAAAAAACTCTTTCCCTAATCTAATTGGAATTGTCTGGAATAAATATAAAATTCATCTTAATTGTTGATATTCTCCCAATCAATGATAATTGTAAAATTTTCCATTTTGTGAAATCTGTCACAATCTGCTGTTTGAGTTTAAGATAATTATCTTCTTTTAGTGTACTACATCTTGATGTAATCTATATCCCTAAGTACTTAACCTTATTTGTGACCTGAATTTCTAAGACTTCTTCCAGCTGTTTCTTTCATCTTGCTAACATATTCTTTGTTAATATCTTTGTTTTATCCTTATTAATTTTCAAACCTGCTCGCTTTCCATACTCTTCTATCCTTTCTATTAATTTGGGTGCTGTTTCCAATGGATCCTCTAATATAAATACCAGGTCATCTACGAAAGCTTGCAATTTATACTCTTCCTTTTTAATTTTCATTCCTTTTATTTCTTTTTCTTCTCTAATATTCCTATTCAACACTTCCAGTGTTAACACAAACAGCAGAGGTGACAGTGGACAACCTTGTCTAGTCCCTTTTCTTATATCTATAGATTCTGTCAATTCTCCATTTATCACGACCTTTGCAGTTTGTTTATGATATATCATTTCAATGGCTTGAATAAATTTTTTACCAAAGCCCATTTGTGCCAGTTGTAATAACATAAAACCCCAACTCACATTATCAAAGGCTTTTTAAGCATCTAGAAACATCAGAGCCATTTGCTTTTCAGGATGCACCTCATAATATTCCAAAGTATCCAGAATTATTCTCATATTATGTTTAATTTGTCTCTTTGGCAGAAATCCGTTTTGATCAGCATGGATAAAATTATTTAAATATCTTTTCAATCTTTCTGCCAAAATTGAAGCAAAAATTTTATAGTCTGAATTTAATAGAGCCTTGGTGGTGCAGGCTGTTAAATGCCTAGCACTTAAGTTCCAGCTGCCTGCAATTAGTGCAGGCTCAAATCCCACCAGGCTCAAGGTTGACTCAGCCTTCCATCCTCTCGGGGTAGGTAAATTGAGGACCAAAGATTGTTGGGGGCAATAAGCTGACTTTGTAAAAAATGCCGCTTAGTAATAAGCAGGCATATACAATGGAATGAAGGCTATTGCTGAGCGCATTGGGTTGTATCCCAAAAATTGTAAGCCACCCTGAGTCTTCGGAGAAGGGCGGCATATAAATGTAATTAAAAAAAAATAGGGAAATAGGTCCATAGTTTTTAACTTGCTGTGGATCTGTATCTTCCTTCCGTATAAGTGTGATATATGCTTCTGACCATGTCTTGGGTATTCTCTTCTTTGACGTAATTTCATTCATGACTTCTAATAATTGAAGATTCAACACTTCCTGGAAGGTCTTATAAAATTCCACTGGCAATCCATCTGGACCTGGTGCTTTTCCTGTATTTTGTTTCTTTAAAGCTTCTGTTAATTCCATCATTGTTATGTTCCCTTCTAACATTGTTTCAATGTCTTTAGGTATCTGTGGTAATTTTGCATTCTGTAAATATTGTTTAATTTTTTCTTCTTGAATATTCTCTTGATAATACAGTTTTCCATAATAGTCTTGTATGATTCTTTTCTTTTCTTCACTTCCATAGCAAACATGTCCTTCTTCATCTATTAGGTGGCTAATCCTCCTTGATTCTCTTTCCTTTCTCAGTTTATAAGTTAACCATCTTCCTGGTTTATTTGCATCTTCAAAATAATTCTGTTTAGCATTTTTAATCTTTTGTGCTAGTTCCTCTTTTTCCATTAATCCCATTTTATGTTTAGTTATGTCCATTTTAATTTTAATGTCTTTTTTTGTGGAGATTTCTGTAATTCTTTTTCCAGTTTCTTGTAGTCATCTTCCAGTATTTTAAAAGTCCTTCTCTGTTTTATATTTCCTTTTTTGTATATATTTCTTTTTTTTTGTATATTCTATTATCAAACCTCTTGTGTAGGCCTTCATTGTGTCTGTAGCGATGTATCCTCTTTTTTGTTTTCTTTAAAGAAGAAAACCAATTCTCTCTCAATTTTCTGTTTGAAGTCTTTTTCCTTTAATATTGTATTATTTAAAGTCCATCTAGATCTCCTCTTTTGTCCTTTCCAAGTAACTTTCATTGGATTATGATCTGCCCAAGTACTTGCTCCTATTTCAATTTCTTGTATATCAGAAAATAAATCTGCTGATATCCATATCATATCTATTCTAGACCATGATACATGCCTATTTGAATAGATAGTATATTGCTTATTTTCCACATTTCTCTCTCTCCATGCGTCTTTTAAATTTATTTCCTCTATCATTCAAAAAACGGATTTTGGTAGTGTCTTTCTAGTTTTCTTTGTTGATTTCTGTGTTTTATAATCCAACTGCTCATTAATTATTCCATTGAAGTCTCCCATCATACAAACAACATAGTCCAGTTCAATTATTTTCATATGCAATTTCTTGTAGAATTCTTCTTGATTATCATTTGGAGCATAAATTACTATTAAAAGTGTTTTTACATTATTGTCCATTATTTCCACCATCAAAATCCTTCCATCATCATCTATATAAATTGATTCTGCCAAAATTGTTTCTCTAATATATAGGACCACATCTCTCTTTTTACATTGTGCCAATGACGTGAATAATTTCCCTAACTGTTTTTGTTTCAATATGTATTCATGTTATTTTTTAATATGTACTTCTTGCAGACAAATTATATCAAACTTTAATTTCTCTAATTTATGAAATACTTTCCTTCTTTTAGTAGCTAAATTAAGTCCATTTTTGTTCATCGTAATCAGTTTTCTCTCATCCATTTTAAACTTTATAAGAGGGTTTTGTTGCTCTAGTGGATCTTACTTCTTGTTGCTCTCTGGGTGCACCACCTACTGCACCTTCTTCTTTTTCTTTTTCAATTGCTGCTATACACTCCTCTTGAAATTCAATCAAAGACTCTTCTTTTCTTGTATCTTCCTCCTTTCCTCTGAGGTATTCTAAGTAAAATAACTCCGCTTTTTCAACCATGTCAATTCTGTTTCTTTGTTCCTGCCAAGTTAACAAGAGACCTTCTGGTATCAGCCTCTTACTCCTCTTTTAAATAACTCTTTAGTCAGAAAAAGGTATTCTCTTCTCATCTCTCTTACCCTTCTTGGTACTTGTTTCAGCACCACAATTTCTTTATCTTTATACTTTAACGTCTTTTCTCTTGCCACCTGCAGTATCTGTGTTCTAATAATTTTCTTAGTAAATCTAACACTTCATCCATTCCATCCATCATTATCTCTTTGGTTATCTCTAGTGCCTCTGCCAGTATTTCTGTTATTTTTTCAGCAAGGTTTTCACCCTTTTCTTCCTCCACATTTTGAAATCTCAGGTAGAATTCTGACCTGTCAATCTTGTTTTTGTTTTGTTTTGTTTTGTTTGGACTTATAAGCTGCCCTCTCTCCTGAAGGACTCAGGGCGGCGTACATAAGAGACAGAAAGTACAAAAGTTAAAAGAAATTAAAAAGATATTAAATTATGCCAAATAAACAATCAAATTAAAAACCCCGATCCCCTGTCAGTCCAGGCTGGATTGCAAAAATAGCCATGTTTTGAGGTCGCGGCGGAAGGAGCGGAAATCAGGGGCCAAGTGCAACTCAAGGGGTAGGTGGTTCCAGAGGGTGGGCACCCCCACAGAGAAGACCCTACCCCTAGGGGCCACCAGCCTACACTGTTTAGCTGACGGTATCCCCAGGAGGCCCTGTCTGTGGGAGCGCACAGGGCAATTGGTGTTTGTCAATGGAAGGAGACGTTCTTGCAAGTATCCTGGACCCAAGCCATACAGGGCTTTATAAGTTGTTACCAAAACATTGAATCTGACACGGAGGGCAACCAGCAACCAATGCAGATCGTGCAGGAGGGGTGTAATATGGGAGAATCAGGACGGTCCCATCACTACTCGCGCGGCTGCATTTTGCACCAGCTGAAGTCTCCGTATGAGATGCAGGGGCAGCCCCATATAGAGAGCATTGCAGTAGTCGAGTCTAGAGGTGATGAGCGCCTAAGTGACCGTGCGGAGCGCATCTCGGTCCAGATATGGGCGGAGTTGGCATACCAGCCGAACCTGTGCAAATGCCCCCCTGGCGATGGCTCCCACCTGCTCCACCATACTGAGCCGTACATTCAAGAGGACGCTCAGGTTACGCGCCCTATCCACAGGGGACAACACCTCTTCCCCTATGGATAATGTTGGAATCTCCCGGACTATCCGAGATGACGGTATACACAGCCTCTCAGTCTTGTTCGGTTTGAGTCGGAGCCTGTTCACTCCCATCCAGTCCTGCACCGCCTCCAGGCAACGGGCCATCATGGGGAGGGCATCACTGAGGTGGTTTGGGGTGGAGGTGAAAAGCTGGGGATCATCAGCGTACTGGTGATACCTCACCCCAAAACCACAGATGATCTCACCCAGCGGCTTCATATAGATGTTGAACAGGAGGGGAGGCAGGACCAACCCCTGCGGAACCCCACAAGTGAGGGGCCGAGGGGATGACCACTCCCCCCACCAACACCAACTGCATCCGACCTGAGAGGTAGGATGAGAACCACCACAGTACAGTGCCCCCCACTCCCAACCCCTCGAGCCGGCACAGTAGGATACCATGGTCGATGGTATCAAAAGCCGCTGAGAGGTCTAACAGGACCAAGACAGAGGCATAGTCCCTGTTCCGAGCCCTCCAGAGATCATCAATCAGTGCGACCAATGCCGTCTCTGTGCTGTACCCAGGCCTGAATCCCGATTGGTACGGGTCCAGGTAATCAGCTTCCTCCAGGAACATCGGTAGCTGCTGCGCCAATACACTCTCAACAACCTTCGCCAAAAAACGAAGGTTGGAGACTGGATGAAAGTTGTCTAAATTGGCTGGGTCCAAGGCAGGCTTCTTTAGGAGGGGCCTCACCACCGCCTCCTTCAAGGCGGCGGGAAAGACATCCTCTCATAAAGAAGCGTTGGTAACTGCCTGGAGCCAGTCAAGTGTGCCCTCCTGGGTGGCATAAACCAGCCAGGAGGGACACAGGTCCAACAAACATGTAGTGGCACTCAGCCGCCACATGATCCTGTCCACCATATCCAAGGAAACAGGCTCAAACTCCTCCCAGATAACATGTACAAGACTCGATGCCACCTCTGTCCCCGACTCTAACCAGGCGGAGTCCAGCCCAGCCCGGACCTGAGCGATCTTGTCTGACAAATGCTGACTAAACTCCGGCACGTCCCTGCCCAGGGTCCTCTCCCTCCCTCCGATTAAGGAGGGAGCGAGTGACCCTGAACAGGGCGGCCGGGCAATTATCTGCAGACGCGATGAGGGTGGAGAAGTAAACCTTCTTCGCCACCCTCATCGATGCCAGATAAGTCCTAGAAGCGGATCTTAGCTGGGATCAGTCAGATTTGGACCATGAAGACCTCCACCTGCTCTCAAGGCCCCTCCTCCTACGCTTCATCTCCCGGAGCTCCATGGAAAACCAAGGAGCTACCTGGGATCTGAGCTGGGTTAAGGGCCGCAAGGGGACAACTTGGTCGAGAGCCCCGGCAGCTGCCCATTGCTAGGCTTCCGCCAGGGTCTCGGCCAAGTCGTGGACATGGGAGGGTAGCAATGCCCCAAGGGCCCTCTGGAACCTCTCAGGGTCCATAAGGCGCCTTGGGTGGAACCACTTGGTCGGCTCCATACCCCAGCGGCGGGGGCTGGTGTGACGGAAGGTCAATCGAAGGAGGTAGTGATTGGTCCATGACAGGGGGCAAGTAGTTGGAGAACTCCCACCCAGATCACTATACCACTGTCCAGAGACAAAAACCAGATCCAGCGTGTTCTCCCCCTCATGAGTCGGGCCTGAATTAATTGGGTCAGGTCCATGGCCACCATGGAGGCCATGAACTTCCAGGCCAAGCCCGAGTCCCCTCCCAGGGATGGCAGATTGAAGTCCCCCAGGACCAAGAGCCTGGGAAACTCCACCGCCACATCCGAGTGGATCTCAAGCAGCCTGGGCAGGGTCTGTGCTATGCAGCTGGGGGAGAGGTACCCCAGCAAAAGACCCAACTGACCACCTGAACCCAACCTCATGAGGAGAAGCTCACAGCTGTCTATCTGCTGGACAGCAACCTCCCTCGGGTCTAATTACAACCGCCACCCCACTGCCCCTCCCCTGGGCCCGTGACCGGTGCAGCACCTGGAAACCTGGGGGACATAACTCCACCAGGGGGGCACCTCCCTCCGGTCCCAACCGGGTCTCCGTCATGCAAGCCAGGTCCGCTTCCTCCTCCTCTATCATCTCACAGAGGAGGGGAGCCAATGGTTCACTCCTACCTTTTTCAACTTCACTCAATCTGGTATTAATATCTCCAATTTTCTTGTCTCTTTGTTCTTCTTGTTCTTCAATTTTCTTAAGTCTTTCCTCATATTTCATCATCATCTGTTGAATATTCTCAACTTTCTCATCTGTCTTTTCAGTTCTTTTCTCAATATTCTCCATTCTCTTTTCAATATTATTTGTTTTTACTTGTATTTTTGGGATTCCTTGCATAATCATCTGCAATGTCACTTCCTTCTCCTTCTTCTTCTCCTGTTTGATCGTTGTCCTCCAGAGGATGATGAGGAAGCAGTTGGTATCTGAGTAGCTGGAGCTGTTGTCTTTCTACTCATTTTGTAGTTGTTAACAAGTAAAAAAACAAAGACCAGAAAAAGACAAAAATGAGAAAGAAAAAAAGAAAAAAGGACAGGAGAAAAGGACAGGAGTAGGCAACTACTACCCCAATAACAAATATAAAAAAGGGGAAAAAATGGAGAAAAGAAAGAAGAAGAAAAAAGGGGGGGGTTCTTATACACCTTAATCCAATTGGTTCCAATTATGTGCAAAGAAAAAGAGAAAAATAATAAAAAATAAATAAAATGAGAAAAAGATGAAAAAATATGATTTTTTTTAAAGGAAGTAAAGGGAGAAAAAAGAATAATAATAATAATAAAACCATTAATAGTCTATATAGTTCCCTTGATTTAAAAAAAAGAAAGAAAGAAAACCAAAAAATAGAATAAAAAGGAATGGGTAAAGAAAAAATATATAATCTAGTTCCTGGGTTAAAGAACTAAAATCCCAGCATAAAAATCCAGCTAGTAGGGAAGTGAAAAAAAAATCGTTCCAAAAGGCGAGTCACTGCCACTAAATGTCCAAGGCTCTAAAGTAAATCAGTTCAAACTTTCCAGTTCCAGTCTTTTCAAGGTCACTTCAATCTTCTTTCTTTCTTTCAACTTCAACTCCAGACTCTGGCTATCAATAGTTACACAGAGGAGCACCTGTATAAACAATCTGCCATGCTCATCCCACTATCTTTTCAGTAAAAAACTCAGGGTCCTTGAATCTAGCTCCCATATATAAACAAGTAAGAAAGAAAAGAAAACAAAATATCCAAGCCTCTAGATGGCAGTGCTACTTATTTCTCTTAACTTTCACTTCCCCTCATGTATCCAAAGCCAGGAACAGAAAAAAAAAGTAAAGTCTTTTAAAAAGAAAGAGAAAAAAATACACCTCAAATAAAAAAGAAAAGCCTTAATCAAAGCAGACTCTCAACAAAAAAGAATTAGTCAAAAAAATAATAAAAATTAGAAAAGATCAATCCAGTCTATATTTAAGAAGCTTTTGCCAAATTCCAAGTTCCGGTAAAAAGAATTAAAAAAAAAGCCTTCAGTTTAAACTCAGCTTAATTTCGCTGCTTGATCTCTTTTATCTTCACTTTTGATTTCCCTTTAAGCCTTTTAGGGTGTTCTCTCAAAATAATAATAAATAGAAAATCATCTCACCAAGCTGACACACTTTCTCTCAATCTCTTCCATTCTGGAGCTGTCCCAGCTTCAGCAGCTTTAATGGCTGCCTCTCTGCCACCGGCAAAAGGGCTTCTTCTGGATCTACCAGGGACTTTGTGATGTCCCTGGGATCAGCAGGACATGGCCTTACCAATCACTGTCTCTATGGGATGGTTTAGGTCTGTTAGGACCATCCAACAATGGAGATATCGACAGCGATCTTAACGAGTTAAGATCACATGTCATACTGCTGCAATGCCAGCTCTGCCCTCCTACATCTTACATCTTATATTCTTATTGTCATTTTTATTGTTTTCTTTCCTCTATTTGCACTGTCCTATTGATTCACCTCCACACAAGAAATGCATAAAAACCCATCGCAAAATGCTGTGGGAAGGAAGATGTGACTGGTGACTTTAGTTTATGTGAAAGTTTCAATTGTCCAAAGCCATCAGAAGCAGTAGAAATCATATCCATCTGGGGACAATACAGGCTTATGAAAGATTGAGATTTGGAATATAGGAGTATGAATTAATGAACAAAATTAAAGAAAGAACAATAGATAATTACTTTGTGAAACCAAGGGGAATAGAAATGATATAACAGAGGTGAGTGAGTGGAATGGGGCTGATGGCTTCACCTACTTAACTTTCTTTTGAGCTCATCCATCACTAGATGCTGCTATTTAACTGGCTGTAACTACAGAAACTGTAGCTAATAGAAATATGACTAAAGTTGCAAAATTTAATATGTAATAATTTAGATTTATTATGTAACAATAAAATTCAGGTTTAAAGTAGTAAATTAACATGTTTTCCCAAAAATAAGATCCAACTGGAAAATAAGCCCTAGCATGGTGTTTCAGGATGCTTATAAGCCCTACTCAAAAAATAAGCCCCAATTAAGATTGTCAGCCAGCCGGATGCATTTAGTACCGTATTTCCCCAAAATAAGACCTGACCATAAAATAAGCCCTAATGTGTCTTTTGGAGAAAAAAATTAAGGTCTTATTTGTGGGGAAACATGGTATGTGTTGTTTACATTTAACAGTACTTTCTACATTAATAATGAATGGAGATGAATCATCTCCATATATGTTAAGCAGGTCTGTGTAATATATCTTTATTGTAAAATGCTCAGGTTTCTGTATGATGTGCATTTTCTAAGATATCCATAAGATGGAGACGTTGTATGGTAAATTTTAATTTCTGGTGGTTTTATTTATTTTGCCCAAAGAAATGTCTGAAATGAAACAGAGCCTAGTGATAGTTGTAGATGTATAGTGCAATACTTCCCAGGGGAAATTTCTTGAAATTAACAAGATTTTTTCTTTTGAATTCCATCAAATTTATACCCATTTTTACCATCTTTATGTACTGCACTGAGGAAAACGTTTTGATATGTGTGTTTGTGCTGTTGAAAAAAAAGAAATCAGATCAATGTTATTGAATTGAAGAGTAAAATGCAGGTTAAATTCAATTATGCTGCCTGGAACATCTACCACTTTTCATGAAAAATGTAAGGTAACTTCTATAAGTGAACTGGCAATTAAAGGCAAGGCATTAATGTGATAGGATTGTGCATCTGGAATTAAAATAGTGAGACATTTCATTATAGTAAATCAGATGCACGTATCTTGGTCACTAACTATACTATGGATTATTGCTCAAATTGAATTGCTGGGTCAATTCATGATAGTTTTTCCAATCAATATTGTATGCAACTCTAGTAGATTCTCTTGAAATTCTTAAAGAAAATTTCTGACAGGATAATTTGAAATCTGACTTTAATGAATCTCACTGGAATCTTTTGTTGTATAAAATTTCTTTTAAATCTGTATTGGCAGTTCATCAAGAATTAATTATGAAGGTAATCTATTGGTGGATGATATGGAAAGTGGAACATGAGAGTAATCTTTTTACTTTAGAAGATTTTGAAGAAAATGGATAAATCACCCAGCAGCCTTTCCTAATTAATCCTGCTTAATTAATTATCTCAATTTCTTAAGACCTACAAATTTGATGCAGATTAAGAAATTGATTACTAGAGTTAGTTGCCAATTTGTTCTAACTGTAAAATTAGCACAATGGCGCTGAGATCAGAGGTGTCAAAACTCACGTCGTCATGGCAGCGTCACGTGAGATATCAGGACTGCCCCCCTTTGCTAAACTGGGTGTGGGCGTGGCCAGCTTAGACACATCCAGCCTGCGGGCTGGGAGTTTGACAGCCATGCTATAGGTAGTCCTTGACTTATAACCATAATGGAAACTGCCCATAACAGTCATTAAGTCATTGCAATTGTAAAATCATGTGACTAACCTGATTTTAGGGCCATTTTCTTGCAGTGAATGTATTGCTCACTATGGACTGGTTTGCTGAAAACTAGAAGTAGAGGTCAGTTTTGGGGGAAAAAAAACTATTGTAAAGTGTGGTCATGTGACCATGGGATGCTGCAATTGTCCATAAATGCATCATGTAACTTGGGGTGGGCTGTAACCCTGGGAGGCCCATTGTAACTTTGAAAGATCACTAAGTGATCGGTCAGAAGTTGAGGAGCACCTGTATACATTTATTCAAAAAATCTTTTTTTCCTTCATTTTTTGGCTTTAGAAACAATGAATCAGAATGTTTACAAGTTAGGCTTGTATTTCTTCTTAAGATCATACATCTTCCCATATGTTCTCA